>OMKN01022810.1:0-11065 GCA_900302345.1 Melanonus zugmayeri
AGCTACATTGCTACATTGCCCTCTAGCGGAGCGTCGGTGCGCTCCGCCGCTCCGCCAGAGGGCGCCACTCCGCTAGAGGGCGCCACTCCTCTAGAGGGCGCCGAGCTCTCCGCTAGAGGGCGCCACTCCGCTAGAGGGCGCCGCGCGCTCCACTAGAGGGCGCCGCTCCGCTGTGAGCACCGCGGCCTCTGATGTGTTTTGGGTTAAAGTTTAAAAGGTTAACTTCCGGCTCGGCGGCAAAGCGTGTGCTGTTGAGCGAATACGTTATTGTGTCGAAAGGCAATAAATATACACTAAGCATATCCCCGAGCTTCACATTTTGCAAACAGTATGGTGAGTATGTGTGCATTTTGTTGTTTACTAAGGGATGTTCCGTTGGCGCTGCTACTTTGTGTGTTAGCTGGGGAGCTAATATTAGCGGCTAGCGCTCATTCATTGGTTCAGTGAATGAGTCCCTTATACGATTCGTTATTATATGAACATAGGTTTTATTCCTCGGAATCGAGTTGATTTTGCGGTCACATTTGTTGCAACAGCTAGGTAGAAAGAAAGATCAGATAACATGCTGCATGCATACTCTCGCATATTTGTATTGTAAGTTACTACGTTGTATTTGTAAGTTACAAAAAAAATGTCCAAAACTGATAGATGGCGTTGGATTGTAATGTTAACTTGTCTCTGTTTTTGCACAGAGTTTACCCCTCAACCCAAAGCCGTTCCTCAACGGGCTGACCGGCAAGCCCGTTATGGTGAAGCTGAAGTGGGGCATGGAGTACAAAGGATACCTGGTGTCGGTGGATGGCTACATGAACATGCAGGTGAGGGAGTTCAGCAATATCATCTTCTGGACATCGGTCACCCACAGGCTAACCCAACTATTGCACTTGGTTGGCAATGCTCTTGTTTTACTGTGTGTGTGTGTGTGTGTGTAAATGTTGGTGGTTTGACGTGTTATGCCTGTCTTACCCAACAGTTGGCCAACACGGAAGAGTACGTGGATGGAGCGTTGGCAGGTCACCTCGGGGAAGTTCTCATCAGGTGTGTGGTGGATGGTGATGATAGATGCACCAAAAACTCTTCTAGATAAGACCCCCTTACCGTAGTGAGAAGGATAGCGGATATATCGTGTGTGTGTGTGTATATATATCAGTCAATTAGAAATGTACCTCCTTGTTTGACTCCTAACTGTTGCGTTCTAATTACACTAGGTACTCGACCAGAAGTATTGACCACTTGACCACAATTTAATTGAGATAATTTAAAGTTTTGTTTATCCCCATTTAAAACTACCATACATTAGTGCTTGCATGCTATTACATCCTTGTAGGTAGTTGGCAGACAAATTGGAATACTACTGAACTGTTAAGCTCAACTGATTACTTTAACTTGTAACACGAAAATGAAAGTTTGCATAAACTATGGCATGTCTTTTTTAATTGACTAGAGTTTCAAGATTGACTGGCTGCTTTCAATTTCACTACTGGTCAACAGAATTGAAATGTATTTAGGTGCTGTATAGTAAAAAAAACTACTGATCATACAGTGTAACTACATAATAAACACACGGCACACTGTACACATATCAGAACCCAGTGCACATGATCTTTCAGCTTGTAGTTAAATGTAATATCAATGCACATAATGGTTTGAAATAGTATATTGTATATGCTGTTTTTAAATCTGGAATCATGTTGGTAGTATCTGTGTCAAAATGTTTTCTAAAGAATCCTGTTTCCCCTCCCTCAGGTGTAACAATGTGCTGTACATCAGGGGCGTGGAAGAGGAGGAAGAAGATGGAGAGATGAGAGAATAATGGAACAATGTTGAGGAGAAACGAAGACAAACTGATTTTGTGTTTTTGAGTGTTTTTACCTGAGTTGAAATTGTGAAGTTATAGAGACGGACACCCACAGAAAGATTCCCTTTTTATGTTTTCACCAAGTGAAAAAAAATGGATGTTTGGACGTAGCTCATTTTGTTTAACTTGAAAAGATTCATTTTTTACTGTATACAAGACCAATGCTTTGAAATTGTAATAGAAAACAATAAAACATGTACTATGGTTCAGTTTGGCAGTCTTTTTCTTGACTATGTGGTTGTCTACTAATTACTATTGATAAGTAACATATTCACCCACAGAAGAGCAGCCATAGCCACTGTGCTACCTTCGGGTATGGAAACACCCCCTTGTTTCAACTTTGAACTCTTGTAGTCAAATATTTGCATTTCCACAAAACCGCTATTTCCATGATCTGCAGTTGGGCAGCACCAGTTTGTAGCGGAGCATATTCAGCTATTTCTTTTAAATTCCAAAATGCCCTCCAAATACAGACTGTTGGTGAAAAACGCCAGCCAAGTGGTGGTAATATGCAACAATGGAGAAAAGTACCTGACAAAGAATGCAATGCAAAACCTCTGCGTGGTTGAAAACGGTAGCGTGGTGATCGGGTGGTGAGTTTGACTACTTTTTATTGTTTTATTTTTTAATAAAGATTAAGTAGTTTTCAACTAGGATTGTTCAAAGTAGGCCTACGTGGTTTAGAAAATGTTGCCTACTTTAATTGCTGTAAATAATTTAAGCTGGTACTAAGTTGTGTGTCCATAGTGACGGGCTGATTAAAGCCGCGGGGCCCGCAGACGCCGTCGCAGCCCGATATTCAGAAGAGATGTTTGAAAAGGTCATCGATGCTACGGGCATGTGTGTCATACCCGGTGAGTAACCCCGCTTTTTAACAATACATTATACACAAAAACGAGTTTATAAGTTGTAGGTTAACAACTGCATTACAGACAACTATAATGACAAGTCACTATTTCGGGGTAAAGTTACATTGTTTTGTTTCAGGGCTGGTTGACGCTCACACACATCCAGTATGGGCTGGCGACCGTGTGCATGAATTTGCCATGAAGGTTTAATTATTTAGCACTACATTCTCACTTAAAAAAATATCCGCACCACCACCCGAAGCGTATTACAATTTACAACGAGTGTTGCTTTCGTATAGCTGGCGGGGGCCACGTACATGGACGTGCACCGCGCCGGCGGCGGGATCCACTTCACGGTGGAGCACACGCGGGCGGCGCCGGCCTCGGACCTGCTCGCCTCCCTGACGGCCAGGCTGGGCCGCATGCTGCGGGCCGGTAGCACCCTGGTGGAGTGCAAGAGCGGCTACGGCCTGGAGCTGCACACGGAGGTCAAGATGCTGGAGGTGATCGAGGCGGCGAGGCGCTCCCTGCCCATCAACGTCTCCTCGACCTACTGCGGAGCCCACGCGGTGCCCAGGTTAGAGAGCGACAATAGAATAATAATAATGAATAAGGATAATTGACTCATGTCTATAATAGACATGAGAGATATAATAGTCTATTAATAAATCAAAGGTGGAGAACTTTAGATGGACCAACGGAAAATCAAGCTATGTACAATAACCAAAGGAATAACAAAATAACAGGACTATCCAGTATTGATATAGGCCTGGATATGATCATTGATTTGAGTTTATTTAATTCTTGCTTACAGTACAAAACTGAATTGAAGCAGAATATACACACAATAAAACGGCACAAAACAGAAATATACAAGAAAGAAGTGTCCATTTTGTATGTTTACTGTTTTTGTTTAACAATTTGACACTTGTGAAGCCTAATGGCAGTGAGTAGGGTTAATGTTCTCGTCTTCAATAAAACGTTTGTTTACATTCATCGTGCTCCTTCATGTCACCTCCTCCCCTGTCACAGAGGTAAGACGGTGGCTGAAGCCACAGAGGACATACTGCGGGTCCAGCTGCCCGTGCTGCGGGAGCGCATGTCCTCTGGCGACCTGCAGGTGGACAACATCGACGTGTTCTGTGAACAGGGCGTGTTCGACCTGGACGCCACGCACGCCATCCTGCAGGCAGGAAAAGACATGGGGCTTCACATCAACTTCCACGGCGACGAGCTCCACCCCATGAACTCTGCACAGGTAGGGGTGGTGGTTGGGGTGTTACCCCCCACACACACACACACACACATAAATGCAGTCCATTTACACACACACTGGGCTCACCTATGCCATTGATAGTATTTGATCACATGCACACACACACACAACATCAAACAACAGCTCATTTCAATTACTTGAACAGCTATATAGAGTTATATGCACCAACCAGGTTAAGTTGGCAATTACACACACACACACACACACACACTACAATAATACAATGAATAGCATCAAAGCAAAATGTATATGGCACAAGTTCCAAGGGTGATGTCTCACTTATTTTTTAATCTTATTTTTTGCTTTTGTGTTAGTTGGGGGCGGAGCTTGGTGCCCTGGCCATCAGTCACCTGGAAGAGGTGACGGATGAGGGAATCGCTGCCATGGCAACCTCCAAAACCACTGCCATACTGCTGCCAACTACGGCCTACATCCTGAGGTACACACACACACACACACGTCTCAATACCATCTAGGGAGCTCTGGACTAATCCTGGTGTGTGTGTGCGTGTGTGCATGTAGGCTCCCCCAGCCGCGTGCCAGAGACATGCTGGAGGCGGGTGTGATTGTAGCCCTGGGTAGTGACTTCAACCCCAACGCGTACTGCTGCTCCATGGTCAGTTTATCTCGGCTCCATTCTATTGTGTATTCATATCATCTGTTTCTAAACAATCCACTCTATTATAAATGACCCCCCCCTGTGTGGGATTGGGTCCCACAGACAGACGAAAATGGTCGTTTTGGTCCAGAGATGAAAAAGTTAGATAGAAACCATTTTAGAAGACTATTTTCATACATTTTAAACAAGACGGCAAGATGGATGCAATGAAAAGGGTTAGATAAGTTTGGACAAGCATGTATTTTGTTTGTATCATTAACCCCGGTCCACGTCTCTCCCCCCGCACCACCATACAGCCATTGGTCATGCACTTGGCCTGTGTGAACATGAGGCTGGCCATGCCTGAGGCCCTGGCCGCGGCCACCATCAACGCAGCCTACGCCCTGGGACGCTCGGACACGCACGGCTCCCTGGAGGTGGATAAAGACGGAGATCTGGTGCTCCTCAACTGCAGACGGTGAGATCAGGCTGTAGACCCCCGCCACTGTATGTCATACCTGCTATGGAGTTTTGATGAACAGACTACTACGCACTGTTGTGTGTTCAGCTGTAGCGTTGGAGAAATTGGGTTGCATTTGTGTTGTTGTTTGGCACATCTCTAGTGGATGTTAAGTAGATTTTTTAGCTTTGTGCAATTACATTATTGCTCATGATGAAAAAATTATGAACGGCTAAAAGGCTTTCCACAATCTGTTTATTGCTTTTTTAATAAAATGTTGTAGCCTGACTAAATCTTCTCACTTTATGGTATATACACCTGAAAAAACAGCCCTTTTTAACCATGAATGTTATTTTAAAAAATGGTAATTCCTACATTATATGATTGGCATATTTATTGTCGAATAACATGTTTGTTGTTGTTTACCCCAGATGGGAACACCTGATCTACCAGCTAGGAGGCCACCAGGAGCTCATCCGCTATGTCGTCATCAAGGGTTACATCGTCCATGACAATGACAAAACCCTGGACTTCTAGACTTCTTCTTACAAAAAGAATAAAATGTTTCCTAATTTTTTCCACTCACTTAAATAGACAGTCTACTTCCTGGTTATGGTAACAGATATTAGAACGACTACCAATAGGCTTGTCTTTTATAACCTGGGATTTTTTAAGTGTTTTGTTTCTCACCAACCAATCAAATCAATCCACATACAGTCCATTCGTTTATCAGAGATGACTGTTTAACAATCTTCTGCTAACTTATCAGGGATGAATGAAATACAATGGGTATTTTAGGAGTTAATCTCCATTGCAGATAATGGTTTTGGTCATCTGTTCCGTTTTCACCCTTAAGTGCTGTCATGTCCTCTGTTTCCCTCCCATTTAACCCAAACTTATGTTAGTCAACAGACCAGTGGGCCAAACCACATCATAAAAAAGCATGTGAAACATTTTACCCTCCCAAGAGGATTAACTGATTCGACTCGCCGGACTCACCTTAACCATCCAACTGCACGATGTCATCGTACAGGTAGGGGGGGTTAAGTTAGGCCACAGCCATATTTGTCCCACTCCCCAACATAAGACAAATGATAAATGAACGAATGAATTAAAGATCCTCATACGTTTCAGAGATTTGCCTCTTGGTTTTTATTGAACACAGTATACACACAATGCTCAGTGGTTAATAAACGCTTCCATACAATGTTATTGTTGAATAGGCATAGCTTTTAACAAAACAAGCCACTCTTCTTTCCGGAAACTTCACTCCTTTCAGTCGATTCTGGTTGACCTTGACTTGACCTCAATACTAAAAACAACTTGTTTAAATACAAACACTGCTTACACTGTGATATGATGCTTGCTATTAAAAGGACAATACTAGCTCAAATTGTATTCACAACAGTATGTATGTTAGTCTACAACATACATACTGTTAGGAACGCATGATAAAAAATACATTTCAGATGTGGCATGCCATGCACTAATGTCGGCATATTTACTCGTAACATTAAAAAAGTAACAGTTTACAAAACACTCATGAAAAAAACAAAACAAGGAATGGAGCCCGTTAAGCCTCATATTTCTTCCCAGCCCGGTGGATCTGTTGGTATAGTGTCATGGAGAACGCCATACCAAGGAGCTAGAAGGCAAAAGAAAAGACACATGAGTGAATGAACCAAGAGAAACAAAGTAACAGTTGTTCATCATGGATTATGGATGCAGACCTAAAATAATGTTAACTTAACCGGTAACGGTGTTTGTTTCGTTAGCTGAGGCTTACCTGTATGACCAGGACACACATGGCGATGGTTCCGATAAGGTGTTTGTTGTCGTCAAGCCACTCCTCCACTTTGTCATAGCAACCCTGGAGAGGAGAAGGGGCGTGGCCAGGGTGATTAGGATGTAGCAGGAAGTATTGTATCCCTTTTTGAAAACCTTAATATATTGTACACACACTATTTGAATGTAGGCCATTGAAACAATCTAATCATTTCAAAACTTTTACAAAATGTATTCAACTTCCATTTTCACAATCTAAATATGTAAAAATATGTTTACCCACGTAGCAAAAAAAAGTGCTAAAAAACATTCAATAACATGTTATTAACAAACAACCATATTCAGGTTAATAAAACTTGAATTCTCATTCGAAATCTTTTCTCAATGTCTTTGTTTTACACACGCACGCACACACACACACACACCCGTGTCCAGAAGGTGTTGGAGGCGTTGCGTCCGCAGCCAGGGTGGATGTCCTGGCAGCAGCGGTCCGGGACCACCTTCTCCTGCAGGGCGGTCTGCCAGTCTGTATGGCTCTCCACACCACAGCACCGCCACTGGAGGAGTGAGGAGAGGACACGCATTGTTACCCAGTATTACTACAGGTTGTCAGGGCTCAAGGTGGATGACAAGATGGCGTCAATTCTCGCTAAATTGTAGTTCATTGAGGTAAGTGTTAGGGTTAGAAGGCGATTTTATACAGTCGGTTTGAAAGGGGTGAAAGTAAATATTGCGAGTTATTCTTTTAATGAGTTCAACATCTATACAAGTAGGGTTGAGTAAGAATGCAAAATGTGCAGAACATTACCTAAGTGAATTAATGATTGGATGTATTCCTTCACTATGAGGGTTTTGACATTTCAGCGATGACACAATTCAAGTTCAAATCCAAACCTTTAGCCTACAAACTGCTCACAGACAGCACTGATTTTTTGGCAGCTAAATTCAAGGGTATTTTTCCTGGACATTTGAAAGTTTTAATGAAATTAAAAGGTTGATTAAAAGTTGGAAAAAGTCAGCTTAGAGCCCTGCAGGTAGTATTAACCTAAAGCTGCAGGCAATGACAAGTATAATAGCGTTACACCCTTTTATCCACTAAACACCACCCACCACTGTGGGTGTGTTTTAGAGTGTGTTTTATTTGCAATGCTGTGCTCAGTGTTTGTGCTATTTTAAACCAAGCGCTGAACAAATAAAGTCAGGAAAGATGACAAGTTCCCTTCTGGCACCTATTAGCAGCTTTCCCTTTCATACTTGTTTAAAGTATAATTTCAAACTTTCTCAAATCCTGATTACCTTACTGGTAACTCTAACAGTTTGTTCTATGTTCAAGATAAATTATTTACCGTATTAGTCAATGCATTTAACATGGTGTTATGTCATTTTATCATTGAATTCCTTTAACGTTTTGACCGACTCTCCCATATTGTTACTATGTATTGTTTGTTTACAACATACGTTTACAAGTACACATATGTTGAATGGGATATGTGATCTGCTATCATGTCTATTAGATGTGTGTCCTGTTATGTGCATGTATTATATGCATCTATTATCCACACGTTACCAATGACTACTAATACGCATGCCAATGTACAAACTATGACAAAAGAATGTACTCGAATTATGTGTAATGAAGCGCCCATCCGTGCGAGACAAAAATACACAAGTCCCCATCCGCACAAGATAAAAAAGACGCAAGATGAAATACCCACGAAGGCAACGGCGAAACCTGGCGGTTCCCGCAAACTGGTCTATAGAAGCACTTTGCTGGAAGAGAAGGACATAATAACTGTGTTCTGTCTGTAATATTACATAGGCAAATATTATATGCCTATATTAAGTAGAAATATACCAAGAAGCACTGGTAGTCACATGATAGTTGCACTCTCGCACGTTTTAGCCCTTGCATGGATGGGTGCACATGGTGTGTGTGTATGTGTGTGTGTGTGTGCAAAGGGAACCTCAGTCTGGATGGTGTTCCAGGCATTCCTGAGTCCAGCGTTGTTCTCCGTGGCGTACAGAACCAGCCCCTCCTTCAGGTCCCTCCGTGCGTTCTCACTCACCTGCACCACAGAAGAAGAACCACCACCATCATAATGGGACAATGTCCCCTATTTTTGTCGCACATGGACCCATATTTATTCAGAAATGTTTATTAATTGATTTATAAATATTATTTATACATATGTATAAATAATATTTATAAATCAATTAAAAAAATAAAAAGTATTATATATATACACATATAATACTTGTAAATACATTATTTATAAATATATATTTTTTAATAATATTTATTAATTTATAAACTAAACGGTTTACCTTGTCGGTGTAGATGAAGAAGAGGATGAGCAGAATCAGCTCGGCCAATAGGATGATCAACAGGACGATGAAGAACTGTGGATTGCCGAGGTTATAGCTTTATTGACATGACGTTATTAACACACAGATACACACAAACACAACATTTTTCATTCTTCAAACAAATATAGGGTGGTTGGATCCAAAAGAAAATATGTACATGGAAACAAAACATCTATATCATTATAGATATTCAATGTCAACATTTGATCAGTAGTACTTGGTTACTCATAGTTTAGAATAAGTATCCATGGTGGAAAAATCAGTATTGCATTTTACTGGACCACTTTCCCTTTAGCTAAAATAAAAAAAACATCCTTCAAACTGCCTTCACAAACAACTTGTTCATACGCACGCTCAACAGCAGACACTTGTTCTCCTTGATGGCGCCCAGGCAACCCAGGAACCCCGTCACCATGACGACAGTGCCCAGGGTGATGACCAGGTTGGCCGCGGACAGTGAGGGGAAGGATGGCGACAGAGTGGCGAAACTGCCCTGGGACACGGACAGCCAAACTCCAACACCCAGCAATCCACAGCCCCCCAGCTGAGAGAGGCAGAGAGACCAAGAGGTGAGAGCCTTGTTAATATCACACACACACACACACAATTGCCACACACTATCACAATATAAAGTTGATTTAGGGCTGGGTAATAATTCTATATTATTGTTTAGTGTCTAAATTATCAACTTACCATGATACCCAGTTCTAAATCAATTACGTTGAGGAGATATGCCTTTAAAAGTGATTACAATTTGAGGTTTGAAATGTCAGAGAGAAAGGAAAACTAGTTTTATACTTTAAATTTGAATGGTATTTTGGATTCATACACATATCGGGATATTTATTGATATTGTTCCCCATGATTATCGTAATAATACATAGTAAATACATAATACATAAGGAACATACAGAACAAATAATACTTTTTTCCATATCTTTCAGCCCTATATTGACTGCTTGATTACTCTCTTGAGTTGATTACTCTCTTGAGTTGATTACTCTCTTGAGCAAACACAATGCCTTCAGAGTGCTTTCTCACGTCTTATGCAATGGATCTTGTACTGACCCGTTATGAGGTGAGAGTAAACTTTATACTCACCCAGAAGAGGAGGTTGAAGAGGAAAAGCATGTACTTGACGCAGCAGATGCACCCGCGGGCCATAATGACTCAGTGAGCAGGTACTGCAAAATAAATGAGGATTACTTTGAAACGTTTTGGAAACAGGAAAGAAGATCAGCGTCCTCTGTGTGTTTTGGTGCACATCAGCCATGGATAACTATATTATAATACATGCATAATAACACACACACACACACACTGAATAAGGAGTTTTCAATATATTAGATCCATAATCAAATATCAGTTGTATAGCCTGCATGGAAAAATACTTAATGTGTGCATGCCTACAACAAAAACGTAGGCCTACTTACTTTTTTTTATTTTTTAAAGCAAACAAATCGAGTAAATCAGGGCGTGTACCTGTGGCACAAATGTAAAAAAACAAAAAAAAGGTTATTATGTTGTACTGTTTCAAAGTGTTGCATGGTTAAAGAGGCAGGCTGTCTGGTCCTGAGCTGCGCGTCATCAAGTCTGTGGTCGGCCAAACTTTGAACTACAAACGCACTTTCATAAATCAACACGTAAATAACATCATACTCCGCGTCAACATAAAACACAGCAAAAACATTGACCTCGCGTCTTTTTGTACGACCAAAAAACGTAACTTCTGGCCATTCCGGTGATTTTTGCTTTGATTAGTGGGGGGAGAAGAGCGTACTTTCTTACCGTGGTGGGCTATGAACTCGAGGTCATGATCGCCGTATCATCTCGTTTTTATTCGTCCTAGGGAATTGTGTGCTCGCCGATTGAG
>OMKN01022811.1:0-11748 GCA_900302345.1 Melanonus zugmayeri
ACTGGACATGGTAATACATGGTGTTTAACGGAGAATGTTCACTGACTGACTGATGGACTGACTGACTGATGTGACAGACAACTGACTGATTCATGTTAGACCGTACACAGTATACGACGTGGAAAAAGGGTATATGACAATTTCATGCAACAAAAGGAGCCTTGATGTAGGCCTATACTATACACGTATGAGCATAAATGTAATTTGCTGTTGCCATGAGATGGCAGCTGTGCTCTCGATGTTTCATTTGCATGATAAATAATCGAGACGTAATTATTTTAGTATGTCTGTCTCTTGAAGCTCAATGGAAGTGTTTTGAAAGATGTGACTGCTTGTGGCGTGACGGGAGTTTCGAAAGGCAGATACAATAGATCGGTCTAGATCAATAGGTCTAGATCGGTCTAGATCAATAGGTCTAGATCGGTCTAGATCAATAGGTCTAGATCGGTCTAGATCAATAGGTCTAGATCGGTCTAGATCAATAGGTCTGTTGGGTGCTACCGCGTATATCGCCGCTGCCGCGTATGTCCCTACTCGCAATTGTTGGGCCGGATTAAAAAGCATAACGGGCCGTACGTGGCCCGCGGGCCGTAGTTTGCCCATGTCTGGTCTAGATCAATAGGTCTAGATCGTCAGCATTTATATAGATGTTGGTTCAACAGCGACTGACTCATGTAGATACACAATCAGTCAATGTGTACAAGCATGTACATGTGAGTTTATGACCAACCATAGACACACTTCCTCTCTACAGTCGTGTACATAGTGGCACCAGAAAAGAGTTTCAGAATAAACGTACCCAATACTTTCCATTTAACACCTGGTTGCCTTCTAGTTTATTTCCGCACAGTGCTCAGGATGTGGTCTACCTTTGGAAACTTCAAGTCAACTTCACACCATTTGATAAAATAATGGACCTATTTCATTCTTTCATTCTGAATGATCTAGTATATAAAGTGATCTTGGTTTGGGAGACCAAAGTAATCTAGCGCAGTTTATGTAATTATTCTGTTTCAAATTATTCTGTTTATGTAATTACTCCTTGATTTTCAGGCACACATTTTGAATTGGATACACATTTACTGTGAATGAATGACATGTTCTACTTGTATTATTCCTTTTGTGGGTAGTAATTACAATGTGAATACAGCTTCTTTCTTGGCATATTCCACCAAGGTGTGTAAGCTACAAAGAAATACCAGCACTAGGGCCGTGTGTGGGTTCAGTGAATTGCTCAAGGACACTTAAGTAGTACAGGTGCCAGCAAAATTGTACCTCTGTGTGAATGACATCAACTGCTAAGTGATGTTGTCATATGTATTTTGTGCAAGATAATGGAGGCTATTTCATTTATTTGTAGATTTATGCGTTTTTCAACCAAACCTTTCTAACGATTAATTTCTTCATCTCGTTTCTGCTTTTCTTCTTCTACTCCACCATCTCTCCCTCGCTCCTCCTCCGTGATCATTTCACAGGAGGTCCACGGCTGTCGAAGGGATGGCGGCGGTGACCGAGACGATGCCGTAAAATAAACACAGTCGCGATGACGAGGTCGACGATCATCATGGTGGGAAGCCGCAGTGGGAAGTGTGGTCCTTGCTAAGTCCTCATCAACCCCATCACCTCATCACCCCACCACCACCATCACCACCACCACCGCCCCTTCATCTCCGTCTCCCTCTTCTCGGTCTCGGTCTCGGGCCTCGGTCCCCGGGCACCATGGCCAACCACCTGGAGCTGATCCAGGAGCTGCAGCAACTGGACAAGGTGCCCAGTCTAGAGCGGCTGCGGGCCGCGCAGAAGCGCCGCACGCAGCAGCTCAAGCGCTGGGCCGTCTACGAGAAGGAGATGCAGAGCAAGAAGCGCAAGGCCGACCGGAAGGGCCGCGGCGGCGGGAACGGCCAAGCGCAGCAGTCCAGGAGGCACGTGTCGTTTGCGGCCAGCGTGGCTCTGCTGGAGGCCACGGCCAGGAACGACCCGGACGAAGGTAGGGAAGAACGATTGAAGAGCATGGTGCAACATGTGGAGTTTGTAACATGGGTGACTAGATGTAGGTTGTGTAGTGGCATTTTGATTACGATCATAGTGTTGTAGTAGCGTTCATTCCATTCGTGTCGTTCAATTTTCGGATCATTTTACGATGTTCCAGTGGTGAATGAACAATAGTCAGTGATTGTAATGCTTTTTTGGTGTGCATGAGAGAAACCACCAAAACAAAGTGAAGTTATTTATTGAAGTATAGAAGTATTTGCTTCAGCTATCCATGCTATTGATTAGCGAATAGACACAGAGAAGAAGTGACACAAGACGCAGGAGAAACGGACGCTACAGGACAACAGACGCATGCATTCTGCTCATGTTAATTAAAGCGTGAGTCGGCCTGGGTCCCGTTTGTGGATTCAAAGTCAAAGGAACAACAAAGCTCTGTGTCACTGTATTTGAATAATTGCCGTAATTCATGCCTTACTTAAAGACATCGGGATATTGAAACGCCAAGGTCAGTGAAGGATTAGCTTGGCCTGGCCCAATTTAACGGCCAGCAGAACTCTTTTCTGACAGAATTCGTTCTGCCAGACAGGCTTTTATCATAGGGAAATAATGGAGTTGTCACACTGAGATGAAACCGCCAGTCTTTTAATTAAAAATGTCTACGGATGGTGGCCCCTATTTGGCAAGGATAATTGTTTCCTACCCCCGCGAACAGTCCCGTGGTGCTAGTGCCTTTTTTGCCACCAAAACACTGGATTAGTGATGTGGACTCGATAGACGGGTATCTCTTAGATAAGGCACTTCGTTTCACTCTGATGCTGCTTTGAAATCAGGAGGAACAAATCAACCACCCAGGGTCTAACCCAGGGCCAGGCCCTGCTTGTGGAAGAGTTCTTCTTTCATGATGAAAGTAAACACACACACACACACACACATATACATACACACACACCAGTTCCATATACAGGTGGATTTGTATAGTCCGGGGGTAACAGAATAACGAAGGGTGCTTTCACACCTGTAGTCCGGTGGTCTCTCGGTTCGCTTCGGGGGTGTTTGTTCATTTGGTTTGCTTCCTGTATTTGGTCCGGTTTGCTTTCACACCTCAAACGAAGTGCAAAAAACCCTCCTTTCACCTGGGATGCGATGGACCTTTTTTAGCGTTTATTAAAAACAGATGAAAGTGTTGTTGTTTTGTGGCAGGTATATTTAACACCACTAAAAGCTTTTTTGGATTCCACTGCGAGAAAATGCTCTGGGTTTCTCACCCACTTAAGCCTTGAACCCAGTTGGATGGTGTTTAAGGCCACAAATGTTTTATGCTCTTTCTCTCGGTTAGTGGACTTGCGGCTTTGCAAAGTCATGGTAGTGAAGCGGTAAGCAGGTACGGTAGTTTGAAAAAGCGTCTTAATGTAAAAGCTTTTAATATGAGCTTCATATTAAAGGTTAGTGTTTTCGAGGGAACCATAGTTCACTTACAGTTCACTGTGTACCCAACCTAACAAATCAAACTAAGGGTGTGTGTGTGTGTGTGAGAGGAATTGCTTGAGTTTCAATCAAAGCAAATTGCATTGTTTTAAAGGGTCAACAAATCCCCGCTTGGTTCCTCCATTGTACATGGCACATTGATTTGTCATTAGAATGTAATAGGATATCGTTTTACATTCAAGTCAATTCAGTTTCTTCAAACTGTATGTCCCAGCAGTGTAAAACATCCCTACATGTTTTTTTTAATGGTGTGCCCTGCCTATTTTTTTTGTCTTTATTGGCTGGGCGGGACCGGTAGGCTCCGCATATATTATGCACAGCGACGTACCGGGGCCGACAGTGTAACCCGCTGAACAAGGACGGACTTTAGCACAGATTTATTTGCAGTTGGCGTGGGAACAGATGATCCATGGAAGCCCGATCGGGTGTCCTGGTGGTGTTGTAGCATAAACAGTGTCTATCATTATCACTCCACGTGGGAGACTGTCAGAGGGAGATGGAGAGACACAGAGAGAGAGAGAGAGACCTACCCACCCACACAGTCCCTCTGGCAGCTGGTTAGCGCAGAATTCTGCTAATCTCTCCTCTTATTGCCTCTGCCAATGTTTGATCATGGGACATGTCATGCAAGTTGAACAAAGTTTTAAACATTGTGAAATTGAAATAAATGAAACATGGTGAATGAGATGACAGAAATCACATTAAATATTGAATGAATGAGTCAAATTAATTTGCAATGTAAACAACACCCCCCTGATCTCACAGTGGGAGTCACACCAACCTGGCCGTGGAAAGTTGATTAGCACATTACAGGGGTGCTTATCACCTCTCGAAGAAACAAGGAGCAGTGCAATATGACGTTTGATTGGTTGAATGGGCCCTGATTCAATTCCTTATTGGCTAAAGGGGTGGAGGGTCACAGGAGGGTTTCCTGTGATTCGTCCAGTAGTTGCAGTGTGTATGTCTGTGTGTGTGCGCCATGTGTGACGGTGGTTCACCGCTACGCAGCTATGACTCGAACCGGTGACCCCAGGATAGGAAAAGGGAACGCTCTAAACCAAATGGCCACAGCCATTTGGACTGGCGGTGATATTGTTCTTAAGTCATTGGGAGTAAGGTTTATCCTGGAGGATACCTGTCTTCTGTGTGTGTGTGTGTGTGTGTGTGCATGCTGGCTGGCTGGCTCCACAGACTGAGGAGAGGTCCGACGTGGAGAGGTCAAACTCAGGGGAAGTGCATTCACGGAGAGAGACTCTAGAAGTTCCTGCTCGGTGTGTCTCTTGTGTTTGTTTCCATCTTATATCACTGTCCATGTGTACACCGATGTGCATTACAGCCAGAGAACCGACTATGAAGTCACAAGAACAGAGAGGGGGGAGAAGATGAGGATAAGGTTGGGATATGCAGCCAATAAAAAGGATGAGCTCGATTTGGATTTGGAGTCCTGCACCTATGACCGCTCTTCCCTGCGTCCCCATCCATCTGGAGACCCCGCCGCCCCCCCTGTCTTCCACAAGTGAGAGGTTGAATGGCTTTAAGATAGGTTAAACTACCGGCAGGGCAGCTCAATCTCTCTATCGCGCTGTCCAGGCTGATAGGTTTGTGCCTCTCTGGAGAACTGCCGCCCAATAGAGCAGCAGGGGGTCAAGAGGGCCAATGAAAATACTCTAAACCATCGCTTTCCTGTTTCATCAGCGGCACACAGGGAACGAGTACTGCTCACACATGCACACGAAACCCAAACATGCACGCATGCATGCACGCACACGCATACAGACACGTGCACATACGGACACGCGCATGTGCACACACACACGGACACACACACGGACACGCGGATGCACACACGCGCGCGTGCGCACATGCAAAACTACGTAGTGCGACCACAGAAGTGACTGAATAGACTGTTTTATGATTAACTAAATTATATACACTCTACAGTTCATTTTATGAACCTCAGACTATTGTCTTATTGCCCATAATACAAATTGTATATTAGGATAGACTCATTTTAACTCATTGTGAATTACTTGTTTGTCCAATTTTTTTGCCACCTGACAAATCCATTATTATTTCTAGTAAAGTGTTGCTTTGCGTATTTGCTTTTTCTCCCCCTTATTTTTAAATGAAATAGGCATTCATGATTCTCTTTAGACACACTTCAACCAGACAAGTTAACATGGACATTGTCATACATACGGTACATCTGCAAAGTACACAAACTTTAGAAAAGAAACGTCTTCTAAATAGTTAGCGACTCCAGGTACACTGCTCTTTGCTGCACTACAGTATCCACCTTGTTAACCTACCATATCTTTTTCAAACGCCTGTCTCTGCTTCTCCTAATATTAATATTAGTAACGGCATAACCAGCGCTTTCTTTCTGTGTTATCCTTTCACCCTCACATGCAGTGTTTGTCTCTTTCACAAGACCACACCCAAAGTGCACACATTTGCCGCTCTTTACCACGACCATAATTAATGCGTCGGAACAAACGCCTCGCTCCATAATCCTTATTCCCTTAATCCCGTTTTTAGCAACGTGGCTTTCGCCTCAAATGCCACCATCCTTCCTCACTGCCATATCGTCATGAAACATACAAGCACAAATAACGGTTCTCTTGTTGTTGATGTTTGTCATTGAGAAACACCCAGGCTGAATCTGTGTCTGGTACTTGTGTTTAAATGAGGGGGTGGGGGGGTGTGGTTGTCTTATTAGAGCTGTAAGATGATGTCCCTGTAGAGGCAGAGGCTTAGCCGCTCAAATGCATATGGAAATGCATATGGAAGCTACAGAGCTTAAAGCTTAAAGACAAATGAGGATAATAAGGAGGCAGAGCAATTGGCCATGTTTACACGTAGAGAATACCCTGGATTGCCTGATATTACTCTGATACTCTGAGGTTCTTGGATTATTTAGTATTATATAGGTCCCTGTGTTTAACAGTATTTGGTATATAAATCTCTTGATTTTTGAATAAATCTTAGTTTGATTACTTGCTTGACTTCCTGTTTACTTTCATTAAAAAAATAAGACGTTTCTAAAATCGGCATATTATAATATTTTGTGTGCATTTTCTGAAAGTGCGAAAGTAACCAGTTATTTGAAAGAAGGTTTTGCTAGAATTCAGCCAAGGTTGTCATACGTCACAGGCTTGAATATGTCTTTGTCGTTGAGAACATCTGGTACCTTTAAGAAGTCACAGCGAGTATTCGTTGAAGGACCTTCCTGGTCACCCTGCACCAGGAGGTAGTGTGTGCTCACATGTGGTCGACCCAGGCCCACCGTGTGTCATGTGTTGTTAATCACAACAGGGGTTGAGCTGTGTACAAGGAACACAAACCCACGAGTACACCGGGAACCCAGAGGAACATAAGGCTCACTGAACCCACCTTTTTTTGCCTTTTTAACCAATCGGATATAAATAAATACTGCTCCTACAATCTCCACCACAAGATGTTTTGGTCATCCTTTGAGATTCCATGTGTGGATATAGTGTTAAACAAAACGGTTCTTCAAAAATGTCCCTTTGTTGTAAATCTAAGATATGGCTGCACTCTATTATTTAATGTGCTGTGGTGTACTGGGAGTAATGGACATAAGAAAGAGCTTCGAGCTCTCACCCGTCTTAAAAATGGATCTGAAAGTATTAAAGTAATTAATGAGGAACATACAGTTGGAAGACTCTTCATAATGACACAGTCTTTACCAACATGTACTATGTCACCAATAACAAATTCATTTAAAGGACACTAAAAGAACCACGATGCCCGTGAGGTCAAATGCGTTGCATCTGAGTGTGACATCTAAAGGGCTCTAAGAGGGCTATCTGTCTCTCTCTCCGCTATACGTGAACCCCATCGATCCGAGGCGTGCAATCCCCCTCTGTCTCAGCCCGCCGCCGCCATCATTACGGACCGCCTCCTACTGACCCTTTCTCCTCACTGAGAACATTAACATTCCTTCTCTCCGGCAGACTCTCGGGCTTCGGCTAAAGAGGATCATCCTCTCTGCGCCGTTAGCCGGCCGCGGCGTAGCGCGCGCGAGAACCCGGGCTTGCTTGGTGGAACTGTAGCTGGACCCGCTTTGAAAGACATTCTGCAGAGCACTCAATCGGTCTTTTTGATATGGCGCAATGGAGGGGTTGTGTTGTCGCTTGAACACCCGAGTTGAAGTGGCCCGTGGAATAATTTGGATTTTGGCGACTGCAACCGGGTGGAAATGGTCTTTTTGGTTCAGTGAGTGCCACAAAATGACAAAGACTCTCTCATTGAGTGGGCACAGATTGTTCCAGTCTGTTTTCTTGTCTAAAACAATTAAAATATTGTACATGTTTTTGTTATCTTCTTTTTGGTTGACTAGTTGCCATTTCTTGTCTTCTAACACTCAACCGGCATTCATTTAGATACTGTACTGTTAGCCAACTCCTTTTTCTCTAAAGCCCTCATCAAGATCTCCCTCTTGTCCTCCCCTTACCCCTCTTCATATCAACCCCCCCGGGAGGGCCCTGCCTTTCAAGTGGGTAACTCCTATTACCATGGTAACTGAAGCCGAGAAGGAATAAAAGCCAGGAAGTGTGGCCCACAGTTACCGAGGTTACTTGTGCTGAGATCAGATGCGGCATCCTCAGCATTGCTGCTGCGCATGCATGGGGTGCCGTGCATGAGCAGCACCCCATGCACGGCACCCCATGCATGAGCAGCATGCATGGGGTGCCGTGGCGGGGAGAGGGGATGTGATTGGCTAAGGCAGTGTATTTGGGGAGGGAGAGAGCGGGGATCTACTTGAGTGTTGGTAGCACTTGATCGCGGTGTGGTGTGGTTGCTGTTGGATACGGTTTAGCAGGCCTTCAAATTGGCCTATGTTAATGATTGGTCCTGTTGCTTTACGATCTGATTTTGAGTTGCAATCACTCAAGACAGCCGTGTGTGTGTGTGTGTGGGTTCTTAAGCACAGTAGAGGAGAGAGTAGGTTGTGCGTACTTCTCATCATTGCCAATCATCCTAAAATGCATGCTCCTTTCAGCCTGCTGCTAAACCATTCCAGACACACATCCCCTCCCCACCAGGCCTGTGCCCGTGTGCAGGAGACTGTGTGGTCTCGCATGCAGCGACCATAAATCCTGTGATAACATGTTGGATTAAGCAGCCGGGATTAGGGCGCGTCCCGCCAAACGGGTTCAAACGAGCCTCATTAAAAGCACATAAACGGCAAGACCCCGCCGGCTCAACAAGTGACCTTATCCGTATGACTTTCCAAACCCCTCAAGCATCTGTGTGCTCTGTGCTCTGTGACTTAGGATATAGAAGTCCAGTCTCAAAGGCATAAATTGGCTATAGCTGGCAATTAGTTAGTTTTTTTAATGACGTTTTAGCATGTTAAAAGGCGAGCTGTGGCGTAACACACTGGTTTGATTTTTTTGGAAAGAATGTCACTCAAAGCACTTTAGGGTGCATGTCAACAGAATACAAGAATATCACAGTTGATGATTTTTATACATATAGAGCCTTGGGAGGCACAGGGAGATGGGGTGGATGGGGTAAGCTCATGTATTTTAGTGAATGTGCTGCACACCAGAGCACATGATGGCTGGGTATCGCCACTGATTCCCCGAATCCATTCGATTCCGATTCATAAGGTCTCAATTCGATTTCCGATTTGATTTGATTCAATATCGATTCGGTTAGGGATATTTCAGTTACAATACCAATTACGCTTGGATATGAAAGAGATTCTCAGAGAACTAATTCTGTAAAATGTACAAGGACCCTCTAACCTGGTGCATTATTAAAAATATTAATGTTTACATGAAAAACCCTAAATTGCCTAAGTCGCCGTTTTGTTACAGCAAAGCAGTGACTGTAAATGCAACGGTTTGCTGTTCTGTGTCTGTATTGAAAAATAGGCATTTTTTTCAATTCATCACTTTGCTGAGCTAGGGGTTCATTCATTTAATTTGAACGGAGTAATGCAGGTTTAACGGTAGGAAAGGGTGTAGGTGGGGCGGTCTGGCTAGCGGTAATTGAGTGGGAGACTAGTTACTATGACAAATCATTTCCATTTGTGTCCTTGATGCCTAGTTCTTTGTGTGTGTAGAGACTACAACATAATAATGTATTGCAGTGAAGAGTACAGCATAAAGGTGTGACAATACTGCTCTTTGAACGAGAATTTAATTGCCACACAATTGTTGTTAAAAATGCCGTACCCTACGTCTGACTGCATTTTGATGCAGTGCTTACGTTCTGACTAGAATTATGGGAAGAGCTGACGTCTTCTCTCCAAAATGTTTGAATGTAAACTGTCTGTTCAGACGTACCTGTTGTATTTCCCAGCGCTCTAACAGCACAAATGGCGATTTTATCTAAAGTCAAATAGCATTGATGAAGGACACTTCTCAGATAGAGGAAGGATCTTTTGACTACGTGCGCTTATCTCTACAAAATAGTTTCAGGTCTACCTTCCTTATATCGGAGGACACTCGGCAATGACATTGTCTAGTGAACATCCTGTTCAAACAAAACCACACGGCTGACTAGCTCCTTTTTCTTGCATGCTGTGGCGTGACATGATTAATCGAAAGCGTGTTCTAAAGCATATTCATGATTTACTAAATGCTGCTTTGAGATGAATTAGTCTCTGAATACATCAAGCATTTAGTTACAGTGCAAAGTCAAACAGTGTCTGCTGTGCTTTCAACTAGTCCTCAGTACTCTGAATAGAGCTGATTAAGATTTACCACCAAACTTGAAGGTCAATTCATGAATGATGTTTTAGTTTGAATTGAGGCCATTTAAATGGTACATACATTCCTGTTATATAGCTTTTATTTACATTTTTTAATTTAAAATTGTATTTTATTTTATATTTTATGGTACTGCTGTAGCGGATACACCAGTAAGAGCAAGGGAACATACAATTAAAGTCTCTTAATAGCTCATCATGTGGCAGGATAATTATAACACACAGCGCAATGCTAATTATACCAGCCGTCTCCTCTCCTCACGTCCTACTAATGCCAATGTCATTCTGCTTAAAAACTTGCCATGTGTCCCACTTGCCATGTGTCCCACTATACTGTAGCCAGAATACAGTATCTGCAAAAAACTGTTTAATTATGGTTATTAGTGTGTGTTTTCTCTGGAATTACATTATTGTTTTATGGAAACATTCTTTTATGGAAACATTCCCCGAATTAGGGAAAATGTATTACATTTATGGTAGCAGTAGTAGTAGTAGTAATATAGTAGTAGTAGTAGTAGTAGTAGTAGTAGGCTAGTAGTGTAAAAAGGTATAGACTGTGGACTATGACTAAGATGTTTTTAACAGTGACAGTTTACCCATGGGGGTCTCGGTCTGTGGTATGGTAGCACACAGCTGTTTTTATATCTCACATCTAAAAGCTCACATCACCTGAGGGTCTGTCCCCATCAGTGGCTGCAGGGTGGGCTGCAACAGCCACAGTTTGTATAGCTGTTCGTATGGCTTCTGCTCGCAAGGAGCTGCCTTATCGGTGGCTGAACCTGAGAGTGAGTGTGCTTCTTGGTTATCTGAGAGACGTCAAGGGCAGGAAGTGGTCGGTGAGTGGTTGGGTTGAGGATTGCAAGTCCTCTGTACTTGCCTCACTCGCTTCAAGTTGTGAGCGTCTGGGGTATTTTTGAGGATTGATTCAAATCACGGTGCAGTGTCGAAGTCCTTTGTTCCAAATAGGCCACGGAGTCAAGGCTCACGCAGGATACCCCAACAACCAATGCAGTCCTCCTTAGGACACGTTCTTCTTTCATGGGCCTTCTCTTTTTAATTTCGCACATACAACCGTATATCAAAACACATGTCAAGGGTGGGGCTATCAAGGTCTTCCAATCATTACCTGTTCTCTAGTTAATACAATGCAAAAGGTGCAACCCCCGTATTCCCTATTGGGTTATCTATCTTGAAAGACTTTACAATAAAACCCACCTCACTGTCCATGCCGAAGCCTACAAGCAGCACATCTCCTCCTACCGTGATGCCCTCCAAGCCGCCAAATCTGCCCACTACTCCACCCTCATTAACAGCACCAACCGAACCCCCCGGACCCTCTTCTCCACTGTCAAGACACTGCTCCAACCTCCCAACAACAACCCTCCCTCTTCCCCTGACCTCTGCAATTCCTTTCTCCACTCCTTCAACAACAAAATCTCCCAAATAAACACCTCCCTGACTGCTTCCATCACCAATTCCTCCATCCCCCTGACTATCATCCTCCCCCTCCCTCACTGCCTTTTCCC
>OMKN01022813.1:0-10949 GCA_900302345.1 Melanonus zugmayeri
AGCATGATAGACAATATTCAACCCGTCGCCATGGGGGTAAAAAACAGTCACTTACCAGTCCACTCTTCACAGAAGGACAATACGTCGGTTGTTATGGTTGAGGGCAAATGCATTGATGATCTGCTGAACATCCAGAGATCTTGCTCTCTTAGTATTGATGGCCAAAAGTCCAAGGTTACTGTTACGTACATCCCCGCTGCTGCTCCTCAGGTAAGTTTTCAAGCGGCGGAGACAGGAGAAAGTTCGCTCACAGGACGCGGATGTAACGGGAAGAACGGGCCTGGTTCTTCCGAACTACGAGGACGCTTAGTTGGGATTAGGTAACGCTCCATTTTGCTGCCAAGACAAGCTAGCTAACGTGAATGACAGTTGAACAGAGTGACACACACAACACTTCAAACGCGAATTCGCCAATTCGCGCGAGTTCCAACTGTTGTCGCGCGTTCCAACTCGCGCGAGTAACGCGAGGACGTCAGCCATGTGTTAACATAAATACGTGCATTTCGTAACATCGTTAGCTAATTAAACTGGGGTCATCATCGGACAGAAATGCGATATGAAGTGAATGAGATTTTAAAAGAATATTAATACAAATAGATTTTTAAAACATTTTTTAAATTACATTTTATGGAGGTGCTATGGGGGTGCTATGTCACCTCTAGGGGGAGCTGAAGCACCTGCAAGCCCCTCCTTGCCGCCGCCACTGCCTCTCTCACTGATTTGGTTCTGTGAATCGTTTTTCGCACCACTGGGGTGGATCCATATAGAGAGCCACCAAATCATCCCCTCCTTTGTTTCCCTTATGACATTAATAACCTATGCAAAATAACACACATAGCAGGGATATTGTAGAAAGAACATTGTGATTAGCATGATATCAGACAGAATTGTCAACTTGTTACACTCCATTTCCATCTTCAGTCTGACATTGCCTCCCCGATTTCCACGGGGGAGGGGGATTCGACCAATCACTAGAGACCAACGTAGCGGCCCATGGCGCTGATTGGCTAATTGTTAGTTCCCCCCGCGGCCCTCATTGGATAATCACTTTTTCAACGGAGAAATCCCGTTTCATGTCACGATGCCTGACCAGAATCAGTCAACTGGAGTGGGCAGATTCAAAGGTCTGGACCCAGGCAACATTATGATGTAATCCAATTAAAAAATAAACAACAAGCCTTTGTTGGGCCTTACCGCATCTCACAAAGAAGTAGGCATTGGTGCAATTAGTGTGACTATCTATAGCATTGCGTACGGCTTATTCACAAAGCCATTTTGTCTTCACAATAGATTTCTATCAGCGGGTCGTGGCTTCCCTCAAGCAAGTTATTGCAGATTGACGCTACCAAGCTTAATCCCGACTGGAAATCTTGGACAAAAATAAGAACATTAGAACTGCTGACCTTAGGGAGTTCTAGGAGATGGTGAAAGTTAAGAATAAAGTGTGGCGAAATTACCCTCATAGGTGGCTTGCAATATACTAGATATGAGGCTCTAAAACGTGATATTCAAGTCTTAAATTGTTCTTCATAAACAAACTCTGAGAGATAGCTCAGGTGCCTCTTAGCAACTACAACAGAAATAACTTTTTCTTCTAATTCTATGCATTCAGAAAGACATTCTTACTGAGCAAACACTAGGCTATGACTCATACAGGAGGACAGGTTGGGCAGTAGATCATGATGATGAAATTCAAAATAAAGTAATGCTAACTGTTTTAATGACCGGTGTGGGCACAAGGCTGAGGGAAAGGTGTCATTTGATAAACAGGTATTTTGGGTGTTGTGCTAGAACATCCTGAGGGCAAGCACACACAGCCGAAACATGAGATGCCACTCGCCATGTGTCGTCAGCGGTTAGCCTTTCAATTATAAATACAGTGGTTGCTATAGGAAATATCAATTTGCCCTCTTGAAACATCCAAAATGTTAGATCCATATGTAACCTACATAATGAGGACAGGCCAGAATAAAGGAGCCATGGTGAGCCTGATACACAGAGGCCAATAGGGGGCCTAAAAGGGCCTGGTGGGCTTTGGTTCGGTTCCTCTCACTACACACCTTGTTGTGTTGGCTGAGTTTTCCAGCTTAGTGAATTTAAGGGCATTATCCAGAGTTTGCTCCAGGAGAGATACAAATGAAGCGGATCTGATTATTGATAGACATTTAGTTATTTAGGCCTAGTATTAATACTATTTAGTTTTAGTGCAATTGCATTGTTATGTCTTTACTGGTACTCTATCAATGGTTTTTAACCATACTACAATAGTCTATTTCATATGCCAAGTTTTTGTTGTTCTCCTCCCACACTGCCGTTTAATTTATTTCAGCTTTCACCTCTCAAATCTCAGCATTTTCATAAGAACACTTTATTTAAAAAATAAATAACATTGTAAAACATTATTCTCACATATAGGAAAGCAAAACCCTTGAGAAAACAAAGTCATGAGGATCACTGGTAAGATTGGATCGATATGGTCACAGAGGTGACCTAAAAAGAGTGAATAACCACAATAAACATTTGTACTTATACCACGATAGGTCTAACCAACATGATATGAAACATAAAATGTTGATTATTTGAACTCTATAAAGTAACTTGGATCTGTTACAATCCAAGTCCATGAACCAACTCAGAAGCAATCTAGTATTACAAGTATTGTAAGAAATCGTGTTTCTAACATTAGAAGAATGTTGATTCTTGGCGACGCCGGTCTCTTTGTCAGCACACAGATGGAGATGTAAAGGCGTTGACCCCATCTGATTAGCTGTTGGCTAAATAAAAAAGGCACATCACAACAGCAAACAACACCTAGAACCTGTTTTTAAGTCATTATCATACAATGAACTATTGTAATAGAAAACAATGGTCGTAGTGATCATTTGGTTGGTTGCAAAAGACATTTTGTAAATCGGATACAAAACCGGCTGCACTCATACATTTAGAACTTCCCAAATCCTCTTGGTTATTGGTTTGGTGTGATGCACAGTTCTGTATTCTTGACGTTTGGTTATTCTTTAACCTATGTGCATTTAACCGTCCATCAGGCTGCGACGTATCCACCCTTAACTGCAAATATCCTCAACTAAATAATACATTTAATATAACTAGTGTAGAATTTAATTAAGATGTGACATTTAATGTTTTCCAATGATAACATTGCTATCGTTATGATGAAGACTTAAACCAACCCAGAGAAAGGCAAACAAATAGAGCATTATTATTATTTAGCCCACTGACCTAGAAGTGACCGAGCAGTGACTGTACCACCGGTGACCTTACATGACCTACTACAACAACACTGAAACGCTGTCTTATTTGTATAGTGTGGAAATAATGTTACTCCAACTGACGGCATAGAACATCAATTGCAATAGTTTTTGGTTTGGTTTTATAGCATAGAAGACCAGGAAATGCTGAACAAATTGGGCATGGTTGTATTGGACCAACATCAGATCCCATGGGATCACAGTATCAGAGACAGTTTGTAGTTGCCACGTCCAAAGTAAAAGTCACCCAGATACACAGAAAGACACCCACGTCGACTTAAAAAAAGATAAAAGTAGGTCCTATTCCTTGATGCTAAAAATACACCTTTTCAACAACAAATTACTAGGATTTTATCTGACATATTTTGCACACATCAATTTTGCCCTGCTGCAAGTCTATTTTAGGAAAGTCAGAAAACTATCTAAAAAGACATATTTGTCTATTTTTTCCTTTGCCTATACAAAATCGGGAAAGTTGTGGTTAACAAAATCCTATCAGATATCAGATCCTATCCAAGTGCACATAACACAATGTTAATCACTGGCAATCTAGTTTATATATTCCAGCATTTTTTCCCACTTGCCTCCAGACAATCTTCAAACGTCACACAAGCAACAATATACACACACAGGGTTTGTTTTAAAGTAGCCTACATAAACAACATTGTATGACGATTGTATTCTACATACAACACGTTCGGTTTCCAGAAAAATGACCCCAAAAAAAAAAATGGCTGCCTACAGGCTGACCTTGCATCAGGACAGAACCCAGGCAGCATTTCACAGTCTCAAACCGCCCATCTCCTGTGTCACCTCACTTCACCTAGCCTACTAGACTACCATAGAGGGGCAAAGGCCTGTCGCAGTCCATACCACATGCCATTAAGTAAAAAGGCCTATGAACTGCAAGTAAATGGTTTACACATTCATTATTCAGTGACCACTCTTTTGACTGGATGTTTCTTACGAAATGTTAACAGCGAGTTGTGCGAGTCTTTTTGTTTCACTTAGCAGTTGCAAAGTAGGCCAACGGTTAACATATAAACAGTAGGCTACAAGCACATACTTGTATTTTGCATTTGAATGAAGTTTGAATTTGGAACAACCATCACTTCCCTGTGAGTTTTGAGGGAGCTGAATTGTGTTCAATTATACTATACCAACTATACTTAAGCAAGATGGCCCTCATACCTGCTCATTAATGACTGAGTTAACTGGAAGTCACTTAAAAGTGTCAAATAAAAGTGTCTGCCAAATGACTAGATCAAGTGAAGGGTAACTAAAGAGAGAATTCTTCGAGACAATCTCAAGTCGACTAGTCGATCAATAAAGTCGACTAGTCGTTGATGATGTCATCACATACACAAGCACGCAAAAAACAGACAGAATGGGCTCCAAAAATGACCACATCGCGTCACATCAGATGCTCTCTGTCCGCACTAAATCCGTTAAATATGTAATTCTATTGCCATGAACTAAACTCTAATTAACTTTCACTCGCGGCCGGTCAGGACATTCAATAGAAAACAAAGCAATCAAACAGATTTTGTCGCTGACGCTCGCATCGCATTCAGTCAGGACGCGGTGACGCGGCCGACGCTGTAGCGGAACAGAAGCCGGCATTCCGGAACGTGTGAAGGTGTGAATGCGGTTTTACCTCCTCCCTTCCCGGCATATTGCCGCAACAACTGGGCCCCCCATTCCGGCTTCATACCTTTTACACAGAAGGCGAGCCGGAAAATTGCCGCAACATTCCCGCACTGAAACGGCTGTGTAAACGGGGCTATTGTGAAATCACTTTATTTTTCCCCCACCGGCCACCGCATTTGTGGCAAGTCCCGCCCTAGGTTTAGGTTGGGGAGTGATGATTGGTTAAGGTTAGTGTGAAATATCAGGGTAAGTCAATCAAAGGCAGAGTAGGGCGGGACTTGGCGCAAATGCGGTGGGGAAAGTGGTTGACCACATGATTTCACACAGCATTATTTAATGCTGTGTGAAATCATGTGGTCAACCACTAGTTGAGGTCACTACCACAAGTCGACGCCTACCGGGAGACGAGTCGATTAGTCGACTTTTCTGTGCAAGAACTATCAGGGAGTGAGAAGAATTGAATTAGATGGATTGGCTGAATCAGCAAGAAAAACATTGGTGTATGAACTATGCCATGAATTCTGTCAAATTCCTACCATGAAAATGGTTGCTTGTGATAAGACTAGCCAGAAGGTAAATGGTGTAAAACGTTTAGTTCAGTCTAAAAATAAAGATTCTCTGGGGAAGCTAGGCAAAAGGTTTCTTAAACATGTATCATGAAATAGCTTTACTGCTACTCTATTGGTAGCCGGTACCCATATGTTTAAAGTTTCCCACATCACCTTTGTCTACTGGTTTACACTACAAGAGTGAGAGAAGCACTTGTTTTTGCACATGATCCATTATTTGGTAGAATTGTATTTCCACTTCCTTGTAGGATACATAGGAAGTGGACAGGACAGGTTTGAGGTTTGAGAATGGTTTGAGGTTCAGGCCTAACTTTACTTGCTTGTATGTCTTCTTTGAGACAAGACCATTAATCTCGTGGGGACTGGTGTCTCTGTGACAGCCAATTCCACGGAGTGCAAGTGGAGAATGAGCCTCCCTCCCTGTGGACTTCATTGTGCCGTGACCAAAGTGACGAGGCAGTTTTGCAGGTTGCACCTCCTCCATCTCCACTCCCTCCTCCCACCTTAACGGTCGAACTATCGGTGCAGGCAAGGTGTAGGCCTACTTACTTCCTTGTTACTTCCATTCATTCCCCGGCCACTGCGCAATAATCCATTTCATAGACACGGTAGTACAACGCGTGTATCAGTGTGTATCAGCGTGTCAGACCAAAAGCCAATAACAACACAATGTGATTATTAACCTGATTATGGTAGACAACTGCATCTGATCACGAGCCCATTCTCAAAATATTCATTCATACAGACTCGGTCACTTACTACGCAAGGGCAACGGGTGAATCCAAACACATAGCCTACTTCACGTAACGTTACCTCAACAAAGACTATTGACAACGCGTTAAAATGCAACTTAATGGCATTACAATTCCATGTTGGATCATAAATACAGCGAAGCATCTCGTGGTGACCGTGACCCTGCCATCGCCAATACAAGGCTTCATAATGGACAGTTTATACAAGAGTGTCAGAGCATGTCTTCTGACAGGACATCCTCGTAGCGTGGTGGTGGACATATGCGAGTGTGAGGTGTGCAGGGCCTATTCTCAGTTCGTATAATCAGCTTACCAGGTTGAAGACGGTCTCTACAATGTCTCGGTTGGAAACTTCGCCAACTTCCACCAGGCCAGCAAGTACAGCGAATTTCATCCGTATTCCCCTGATGGGGACGCCAGGGTTTAGCGCCACCGCGCTGGATGTTTCCCCGTGCCCATCACCTGTCTGCGGGACACCCGGCGTCTCTTCGCTAGCCATGGCTCTCAGGTCGGGGGGGGGGCAGTAGGTTCACAGGTAAAACACCTGTTCACTTACAACGGACGGGGGGGAAAGGATATCGGCGGAGAAATACACTTATATATTCCTCTTCCGGATGAGCCACTTAACAGCGTGCAGATAAACTAATAAGGTCTCCCCTCTCCATCCGAAAACACTTTCCACGAGAGGTGAAGCGAACACGGGTGGAGGAGCGAGGGGGACGTGTGGCTGTAGGACGGTACGTGGTGGAGACTCGTCCCGAAACTTGATACGAGGATGAAGTGATGCAGTTTTAAAACGCCGTCGGAAAATTAACTGCGCCGGAGGAAACGATAGCGAGAGTAAAGGGAGTACGGCGTCCCGCACTTTTTCATCCCTGTCAGGGTATAAGCGACCCGGGCGAGCGGGTTTACCGTCCAGGGTACGACTAGCGTACAGGAGCGCAACTTGCTATTGTCACTATAGGCTCTCAACACTTGACAGGTAGCGAACTGCCAAGAGTAAAAAAAAAACTCCAAAACGGGGGTCAAGTCCGTTCACAGCTCCGGTGAGAATAGACGAAGGGACATAGGTCCACTCGTTGTCCCTTTAGGAACTCTTCGACTTAATTCACTGTCGGCGTTAACCTAGTCACAGCGCCTTGCTCTTCCTGATTTAGCCTGCTCCGTAGCTTCAGCTCGTCCCCGCCATGACAGCATACTCCTCCAACGGGTTGAGCATGCGCAGTCGGAGTCGGGTCAGCTACACACACCTTGGCTCAGGTGTGTAAGCACAGGTGCTCTCCTCCTCCTCTCGCAAAAAAACCCATTTTGCGGTCGTCTACAACTGTTCACTTAAAAGATAAAAGCACATAAATAAAAAATAGGGCGTATAGTTACAAACTAGTGTGATAGGGAAACGTGTAGGCCTATTGCATTATAGAGACATATGGGTGAGAGTGAAGACAATGGCATGCATGGTTCCTGATTTTGAACGATAATATGAAGAAAACTTAAAAACAGTACAGTAACATCTACAGTAAACGGGTGCTATAGATACATAATGTCGCGGCAGCAGCCCTTAAATACTTTATTGTGGGCCATATTCATTAAAGCAATATGTTCAAGACGATATAGGCACATTACTATGCATAAATTAGCCCTCGAATTAAAACATACATGCTCCCGAAACAATAATACCTTGACATTTCAAATAATTATAACTAAGGATGATGTCTACGTCAATCCTCAGATATTTATTTATCATCAGCAACTCCTCCATAATGATACCAACTGTGAGAACAATATGAATGCATTCTTTCTTTCTTTGCATATGAAATACCTTTCTGATTAAAATGTTACTTTATCTCTATTCTGAAAGGTGATGTAATAGGCGTATCTCAGTGGGATACCTCCTCTGGGATATGGCCACAAGAACAGTATCTCTATGGAAGCTGAGCACGTCTGAAGGGGCATTAGATGATCAAATAAAATGGCATATCATGGTGTATTCTCTTAGTATTCTCATTGTATTGGTATGGAAATAAGCACATTTTGTGGATGAACAGCGGATATGTTGAGAAAATGTGTGTTTCATAGGCCTATAGCCTACCAACTGCCAAGATATAGTCCATGTGTTACAGTTTAGGTGGATATGAGGTCGCACACAAGCATACTTGAAAGTCAGGTTCTTCCAGTTTAAAGAATACAGTTTCGGGTTTAATGCAGAATGATGGTACTACTAGGCCTATAACTAATTGGTAATGTACATAATTTGTAGGATTAGTCCTACAGTAAATTAAATTATTATATCTTCAGTATGTTAAGAGAAGTTTTAGATATATTTTAACGAATTTTATTTTGTAGGTTTGTTTAATTTACAACTTTTACATAAGGGTTAGGGTCTACAAAATATTTACAAAATATATTAAAAGTATTTCCTGGTGTTACCAGTAGAGGACGCCAATATCTTCTGTATTGGTATTAACTCGCGAGATAAAGCAAATCCCGTTACTAGAATCTCTTTATTTCTCGCGGTAATACGTGTTTCCTCCTCTTTCGCTCCCTGTAGCCAACATGGCAGTCGGCAAGAATAAGAGGCTGACCAAAGGCGGCAAAAAAGGTGCCAAAAAGAAGATGTAAGTAGAGTAATTCTTGTTTAGAATCACGCAATACTACCCCGTGTATTGGATATTGTCAATTTAGGGATTCAAAAGTGAAGGATGAACGTGATAATAGGCGGATGCGACCGGCCAGTGCTAAGCTACTCGCCGACCTCACCAATGCTCATGTACTCATTTCAATGCATTCGCTTCGCTAAATTGTGTCACAATTTAATTGTTGACTCACAATCTCCATACCTAATGTCCTCCTAAGGTATCGAAAAAATGTCTCCCCTTAACCCCCTTTTTACTATAGCTCTTGTTAATAGTAATGCGTCAAGTGGGACCTTTGGCTAACGTTAGCAATATGGCAATGGAACCCATTGTAGGCTAGCTCGGTTGGCTATAGCCAACTTAAGCCAGCACTAGTTGTCAAACAATGATGCCAATAGGACCAAATGGTGGTATTATGTATTAGTCAACCGGGTGTGCTCCGTGTTATGCTCACTACTACAATAGCAGCGTGTCAACCATTGCTTTTCTAGTTTAGAAAGGATTGTACTGCCTACATGTAACGTGCATGCGTTTATCAGTTGTTAACCAAGACCACACATTGTCCTATCTTCCTCTTCAGCGTGGACCCTTTCTCCAAGAAGGACTGGTATGATGTCAAGGCACCAGCCATGTTCAACATCCGCAATCTGGGCAAGACCTTGGTCACCAGGACTCAGGGAACCAGTAAGTATAGACAGAATTGATGTGTGGGGACACTCAATGCAAAAAATGCATATAATATCCTACAAATCCTAATCCTACAAATTAAGAACATTACCATGTAATCCATGAAAATTATGCACCCAAACTAACAATCCTGCGTGTGTCATGTAGGAATTGCCTCCGACGGTCTGAAGGGACGCGTGTTTGAAGTGAGCCTCGCTGATCTGCAGAATGATGAAGTTGCTTTCCGCAAATTCAAGCTCATTACAGAGGATGTCCAGGGCAAGAACTGTCTGACCAACTTCCACGGCATGGACCTAACCCGCGACAAGATGTGCTCCATGGTCAAGAAATGGCAGGTGAATACTGGTTTATAAGTATATGGTTGTAAGTAATGCGTTCATGGTTTTGCCATACAGACCTATTTGTTGTGATCAATTGTAGGTTTTTTTATTAACCATTTAGTCAATAATGTCAAATTCCCTCATATGTCATGTGCATTAGAGAAAGTGTGAACCATTTAATGGCCATGAATTTGCTTGAATTTCAAGCACCGTCTACCACAGGGGTCGGCAACCTATGGCTCGCGAGCCATATATGGCTCTTCTGGTGACGGCATATGGCTCGCGCACATTGTCAGCGCACAAGAAAATCTATGCAGCGTATAGCGGACTAATGTGCGCTCCCCCGTCAACAATCGCAACCGCGAGCGTAGTAATGCGCGCTTGCACCCCGCCCCCAACAATCGCAACGGCGAGCCGAGTAATGGCTCTCAATGAAATATATTTAGAAATATTTGGCTTTTATGGCTCTCCCAGTCAAAAAGGTTGCCGACCCCTGCACTAGACTATCTTACTAGCCCTAGTACTAGTAATACTAGTAATACTCTTCCTGGTACTATTACCTGTTTGGAAAGCTGCTCCTCGCACAGCTTGTAAAGGGTGAAGAACTTCCGGCTGAGCACCTGGTTGTCACGGAAACCGGCGCTGGCCAGTTTGACCCTCATGATGATGGCGCGGTCCGGGACCATCATGGACACCGTCCTGAACTGGATCTTGAGGTTCTCCGGTAGCTCCTGGCGACCGGCGTAGCCCGGGTTCTGGAGACAAAGTACAGCACTATATCATGAACACAAACAACAACAACAACAACAACATACAATCCCATCCCCAGAGATTAACGGATGCTAAAGGTCAAGCGGTTAGCACGCGGGTTACCATGGTGAGGAAGATGCCAAACTCTGGATCCATGTCCACGTTGTCCCCGTCGGTGAAGAGAAACTGCTTCTTCTTGTTCTTCTTGCACTGCAGAACGACGTAAATCTGCTGCGCGGCCACAGACAGCACGGGCAGCTCGATGCGGTTGAACTCGTCGAAGCAGCCCCAGGCGCCAGACTGGGCCAGCCCTAGACAC
>OMKN01022822.1:0-26489 GCA_900302345.1 Melanonus zugmayeri
GTTCAGGTGACGACTCCAGTAACAGCGCCCCCTGTGTGCGTGCGTGCGCGTGCATGTGCGTTGCCCCCTGTGTGTGTGTACGTGTGCGTTTGTGTGGGTGTGTGTTGCCCCCTGTGTGTGTACGTGTGCGTCTGTGTTGCCCCCCGTGTGTGTGTGTGTACTGCCGTCTGCCGGTGACAGCGGACCGGGACCAGAAGCGGTTCTACCGGCTCGTACAAAGTACTGACGCTGGGAAACAGGCGGACACCATTTCATTAAAATACAAATTCTGTTGAAGGTCAATACAGATTTTTCAGAACCGCGTCCAGTTTGAACGTTTCTACTGACCGACGCCAGGAGGAAACCGGACGACTAGGACAGACGTTCAGATCGGACATCAGACGTTATTATTATTTCTTCCTCTCACCGTTTGGCACGTTAACGCGATGACCGACTCGGTCGTGGAAGGCATGACGGACGTCAAACAGGCGACGAAATACGTGAAAGAAACAGAGAATGTCGCAGAGAAATATTCCTCCCTGACTGTGAGCAAGAACAGCGACATGAACATGAACGTCGGGCCGTCCGCAGCGTTCACCGCGGTGCCCACCCTGAAGTCCGTCAAGAAGGTGAGACGAGATGTTCCTCTGCTGGGTGACAGGAACCCGGTTCTCTAGGAGGATAGATGCGTTCTAGGCTCTTCTCCCCGGGGAACCCAGGATGCATGTATCCCACGAGAACCAATCTCACTGTAGATACACATCACTTTTCTATTTACCGGATTAATTTCCTATATATGAAGTAGGCCTCTACCGTCACAGGAATCATTAGCCTGCACTAATTGTGCTGAAAAGTTTTTTAACATGGATAAATCAAAACTAATCTATAATGACAATGAAAGGCGTGGGCAGGTGCCGGTTCATCGTGTCATTAAGTGCGTTTCCAGCTGCGTTACATTTTGCAACGTTGTGCAAAACCGTTCCTTTGATCGCCGCTAAGATGTGACGTTACATTTCCTATAGACCTATTTTTTTTAATAAGTCGTTTGTGTTCTTTTTTACTCAACCATAACCGAGGCAGTTCTTTTCAACAAATAGGCCTAAAACGGAATATAAGCCAATATCTATTTGTTTATCATTTTCCCCTGAATACCCCAAAAATGCCAGGCTACTCAGTCTGACAAGTTCATAAGTATTCCCCTACCTGCAGCCTCAGGGAATCCCATGTAAAACGTGTTTAGAAAAACACTAGGCCTATCTTTCTTTAACGAAATGTGAGCTCCCAGTGCCTCACCGTGCCCTCTGTTCCTTCACACAAGAGGAAAATAACAAAGCCCCAGAAAGACAGTCAAAATGAAAAGCTAGAAAAGACAATGTTGACTATATGAAAGTTATCTGTATCATGTGCACTGTCAGCTCATCAACCATGCAGGTCACCACACGTAAACACACATAACAGGCTAGATCAGAATCATTTCAGTTCAACAGTTCATCACAGCCCCAGGTGATTGGATTACTACATCACCGAGTCTCTTCTGATATGACAATACAGAAACCAACTTCTGTTGACAATACAGTAATACAGTATTGCACTTGAACTATCATCGACAGTGAGGAATCTTCATACTTTCATTATTTATACCTGTAAACGTTACTCTCAACCCACCCTGGGTGTTACAGTACACTAGTAGTGGATGTGATATCCTCCACACTCACTAAGTGAGTTTGAGTGACTATTAAATGCAATTAATTACTTTTCATTATTAACCCACTATATTAATCTGTATGAAAGTCAAATGTGGATGTGTTTCCATAGTCAGGCTTATATAGATGTGGAGCTATTCCAGTCATGCTCACCCATGGTACAGTCATGCTCACCCATGGTAACCTATGGTTACCAATGGTAAAAGTCACCATAAACTGTGAACTATAGCACATCTATACTGATTTTGGCTGGACTACAGGGATCAGCCTTAGAAACGGACTTGTCCCTGAGTGATGAAAGTTCGCTGAGTGATGAAGTTACACCGTTGGTGTGGCTCAGTGTTGGCGTTTCCCCATTGGCCGTTGCTCTTGCAAAATTATTCCGCGCCAATAGTTTTCTAATACGTCATCTATGTCATCAGGGGCCGTTTATGACGCATCCACTGTCTTCACTTACATCCTCAGCGTCTTCAGAAGGCGTCCAGCTCATTCCAAACATATTGCACACTACAAACAGAATATTTTGCTGCTCCTGGATAATATAATATAATATATATAACATATATAATACTAATAATACAACCGAAGACCAACGAGAGAAAACAGCTCCATGTGCAGAGAGGCTGAGGGAGAGCCCCCCAAATAACAACTCTGACAAAACACTCAATACAGAGAGTCTTAGAAAAATGAGAGACATCCGCAGATAGAAACAGATGAAAGAGCAGGGGGAGTTAACACATCATTAGAATAGTTATAATTATAGTGTTAAGTGTTTATAATAATTATAATTATAATAATAATTATATATAAATTAAATTCTCTTTCAAATCAAACATCCCAAGATATGAGTGGAAAGTATTGTTCTTGCTAATGCATTTATAACCTTTTTTTCTTTACTCAATCATAGCTTGTTTTTTTAGCTTTGTGTTTCAAGTTGACCATGACATTTTAAAAAATATTGTGTTTTCATAGTTTTTCTGCTGAGGTAGGCTACCTTGATGTTAACATTGAATACAAACCTTTCTAATGGTATAGCTATATCAACAGTAAAAAGGCCACGCACATAATGAAGGTCACAAGGTGTTTTGGGGGAGGGATGTTCTTCTTTTTTTGTTATCAACCATATTTGTGTTGAGGTAAGCATAACTCCACAAGGATATTAGAAGGTCAATTGGAATCGCATCTCACAGTTCAAATCTTTAACCTAAAAGTGATCTGCTACTGAAGACCGAAAAGATAAGTATTCAGTGGGAGGATGGGACCGAACAGCTTGTTGATGCAGCAGAAGGTTAATAGTTCAGTTCCTCTTATAAACCGCCATAATCAGTGTGTGTGTGTGCGTCTGAGTGTGTGTTTGAAAGAGACAAATACACAGAGGGTATGAACCATCTATCTCTTTTATCTGCATGATGTTTGGTATGTCTACATGTGCTCTTGGCTCCTGAAATTCCAAATCTTAGCCTATGACCCCAGTGGCGCAGTTTAGCGACGAGCCGTCAAACCAGAAAGAAGGTAAAGAGAGCCTGGATTAGACAGGTCTACCTCCCCCCTCTCTCTCTTTCTCTAGGTTGGCCATTAGAAATCATGATAATAGTGAGGAACCTCCCACCAACGCTGGCTGGGTGTGTTTTGGGACAATAGCCTCAGGAACACCTAGTACCACCACACAGAGGACTGACTGGGCTCAGGGAGACACAGAGAGACAGGAGAAAAACCTCAAACTCAATCAGCAATCATGACACACAGACACGCGCATGGCAGGGATCGGGTAAGTCTGGAAGTAATGCCTCTTCTCTGAAAATGTTTCATAAAATTTGAAAACAAGTTAAAGTAGCTTTTTTTTCTTCCAAACTGTCAAAACGTTCTATTCATATTCATATTAAATGTCTATTGTCTATAGTTTCCCACTTGGAACAAGAATGAGTCTGATTTGTTTGTGATAATTTGATTTAACGTGTCCTAACTCAAACTATAAGAGGCCAAATAATTCAAATTTAGCAGTAGGCCACCTTTCCGCAATAGACCAGTTACACTCTCCATTAAAGTTACATTAATTAAACGCCAATTGAGTAATAAATCATTCATAAAACAAACAAGCTTTGTTCTCCCATTACAATACAGTTGACTGCTGGAGAAGTTGCCGTGGTTTAACAGGGACGTTAAAGTCAAACTCATAATATATAAATATCATCTTGACAAAAGCATCAAGGCCGCTAAACCAATACAAATAAAAACTAGAAACCCAATTTAGCGAACAGGACTCAAGGTGACTGTGGCAGGGCTTGTAAGCCATTACCTCTTACAAAACTAATTTGCATGTAACCGACTGTGGGAATAACCTAGCGAACGACCTAAATCATTTTTATGTTCCATCCTAGAGACCAGACTGAACAGCCGGTCTTAGTATGATCAGTAAGCGAAGTGAGGAAGTCACTGGCCAGAACAAATGCCAAGAAAGCCACCTGATGGAATTCCACCACAAGCTATTCAAGTGCTGTGCGGAACAGCTAGCCAGCTTTCTGACAGATATTTTTAACATCTCCCTCGAACGGGGTATAGTACCCAAACGCTTTAAGGAATCTAGCATAACGCCTGTTCCAAAAAGACCCCTGTAAGCTCCCTGAATGACTACCGACCAGTAGCGCTCACCTCTGGAATTATGAAGTGCCTGGAGCGCCTGGTGATGTCTTTCATTAAATCACGCATCCCAGCTACACTGGATCCTCTTCAATTCGCTGATAGAGAGAAGCATTCTGTGGAAGACGCCGTGTCCCTTGCCCTGAACACGGCAGCTACCCACCTAGCCCTACAGTTCTGCATTCAACACAATTGTTCCAAGCAAACTTGTGGTGAAACTGCAGGACCTGTGAATCTGTAAGTGGATTTGAAACTTTTTATCTCACAGACCCCAACAAGTCAGAGTGGGCAACTAAATGTCTTCCACCCTAGTTTTGAGTACGGGCTCACCCCAGGGCTGTGTGTGAGCCCATTACTGTACTCACTATGCACTATGCATGACTGTACTGCTCTTTACGACTGTAATCGTATTTTTTTAAGTTTGCTGATGACACCACTGTTATTGGTCTAATAACAGGAAACAATGAGACATGTTACAGATTGGAAATTAATCATTTAGTGCAGTGGAAAGAAAGAAAACTAAGGAAATTATTATTAATTTCAGAAAGCAGAGCGCCGACTTCCCCCCATGGTACAGAGGTAGAGAGAGGGTAGTGCGCACCGCGTGTAAAGTGACTGGTGCTGTCTTACCCTCTGTCAAGGAGATCTACCAAGCCAGAGTGCGCGCACGCGCAATTAAGCTAGTAAACGACCCCAGTCACCCAGCCTCCGAACTGTTCGTCCTCCTTCCTTCTGGCAGACGGTACCGTTTCATTAAGGCTACCTCTAGCCGTCTAAGGAACAGCTTTGTTCCCACCGCACTGCACAGTCTAAACAGTATTTAGTATTTAACCAGCATTAATGCACTTTATCCACGCTCTTTTTATTATTATTACTATTTTATTTTATTTTATGCTTGATCTGGTACACAAAAGGCTTTTGTTGCTTTGCTGATATGTCACTGCTGTTGTTGCTGCTGTTGTTGTTGTGGTTGTGGCTGCTGTCTAAAACTGTCTACTGCATGTTTATGTGTAGTAACATCTGTATGTAATGTCTGCTTACATGTAACCTTGTAAAATGTCTGTATGGTTTGTTTATGTCCCTCCTCTGTTTTTAAGCTTTAAGCTTTATAATTCCAATTCAGTCTACTGAACAAGGCAAATAAAGTGAACTTGAACTTGAAGTATGATATCAGTTCTTTAGTTACATTCACATGCAGTACTAACACTGAAACACAAGTGCCTAGCTATAGAGCCTCAACATGAATCCCCAAGAGAGCAAATTGATTCAAAGTAAACAGAAAGTAGTTTTCCACAAGGTGTGAGGAGAGGGCACACACCCAAATTCAAAACAGTACCACACAGAGCTCACCTTAGTCCACTCTGCCTCACAAGCTTCTTGAGTTACTTTAGTGAATATACACTCCACAGGGCTTCTGGCCCACAGTACAAATGTCCTTGGATAAGTACAATGAGAGATGGAGATCCAGATACGGCATAGAAACATTCATGTTTCATCCAAATCTAATTAAATGTTTTTCATCTGATCATGTCATTTGAATCGTTTTTAGGTGTCAAGAATTGTAATTTGTAAGTTATCTAGGCTATGAATTTCCATTAATACAATTAAAGCAGGGAAACTAATTTCCTTCACACACACAAGGAATGATAGTCTGATATAGGATGATGGCAATGACAACTCTTCTCGATAGATGACTATTCATAATTATGGTTATTCATTATCTTTGAAGTTATTATTTGTACATTCGTATATTCCTATAGCTTTAGCCCAATTTAAAATGTTGGGTGGTTAAAAGTAGAACAATGTTAAGTACTGTGTATAAGTATAACAATTATATTCCTTTATATACAGAATTGCTTTCAATATAGTGCTATATGGACAGAACATATTATACATATAATATATACGTTTGTATATATAAGGTCATAGATTTAAGTGACATTCAAACCTGAAAAACATACAGAACATTCTTCACTGGACTCCTTTCATTCAAAATACCTATCTAGCGTGCTACTCTATTGTTGGTAAGACATTCCTCTTCTTTCAGATTTAACAACTGTGTGTAGTGTCAACTTTGGAGTGCTGCACATTTGTTTTTAGTCCAAACACTGGATATCCTAAATATCAGGACAATACATCCAACATCTTGTAGCATGACTTGATATGGACGTGTGCCTTTTACAAAGGTAAAGTAAAATTGCAAGTAACATTTGTAATTTTTACTTGCATCTAAGTCTTGTAAGGCTGCTCATTTATGTAAAGTAAAACATTAAAAGAGTTCTTAATCAGTTATTAATCTTGCAACTTATAAGACTTAATTTACCTAATATTATTTGGGAACTATGGCCATTAATGACAAGATATTTGTGGATGTCAGTGAACAAAACTTCTTATGGCCAATTAATTTATTACAATTACGGTCTCTATGGGCTTTACACATTTAACACTCAAACCCTGTAAGCTTGGTAGAGATGATAGCATAGATGAAAAACACTGGCAGCAGGCATTTATGCAGTTATACAACCTTTTATGATGTATGAAATATCAAGTCTTTAAATGAGACTCATTCCCCCTAGCGCCTAATGTTATCACGCAGAGATAATAGGTCCTCTTGGGCTGATGCTCACTGTTTGCATTATAAAAATATGTTCATACTAAATGTTCATCCTACTTTATTTCATCATAATGGCCTTACATTAATACAAATATGTAGCATGGATGTCTTTATGTGGCATGGATTATCTTTTTGGTCTGAGGAAAAAGGTGCGTGGAATTCTTCAGGGAGTCCGTCTGCATGTGGCTTCATTAGGTCCTGTTGGAGGGGCTTTCCTATTCAAGTGTAACAGTATCAACTGGCTCCCTGCTGGCCCCATGACTGGACATCTGGTTAATTCTACTTAATCTCTCCAACGGTGACAACTGACTGTTGTCTAGTGCTAGCCAGATTGTTCCTGGCTCAGGGTGTCTTGGTGTGGATTTGTTGTCTCTGTGGGCTAATTCTAGCCCACAGAGCTTTAAATATAGTTAATTGCTGTCCACTGTCTTGTATATTCTATAGTTAGCAATGTCACCATTAAACCCAATCAATTTGAATGTTTGTGTTTTACAATGTCGCTGGGATAGGGCTATACTAAACCATTACCACACCTATCTTTACCCAGAAAGCAGTTGAGGAAGCTGTATTTTTATTTCTATTTTCTATTTAGTATGTGTATATTTCATGGTTGGCAATTTGATGGCTTCAGTTGACATAGTTAACTTGGGAGGTATTATATCTGCTGAGGCCTATTTGAACCAAATCAGAGAAGAGTATCCAAAAGTTTCTAAAATATGTACATTGCGTGACCAACCTGTGATAAATCCATGTGTGTTAATGCGTTATTAATTAATGTGATTAGTGAAACCTAGCCTAAATAAGGGGCCTTTTTAATTTAGGTATGCCTACCTGGTGTGTGTAGAAGGGTTAGGGTTAGGGTTAGGGACATAATTCCTCTTACACATCCTCATTGCAAACAATTAAAGACACCTAAATGACAATAACATTATTTTCTTACCTGTGTCATCCTAATTTCAATGAATATAGGCCTACATAATCTTGGTTCCAAGATCTCCCCAGCAGGGGTGTTTCTAGAATTTGAGGACGCTTAGCCCGGACCAGGGGGGTCTTTATTTTAATAACAAACTCTTATTTTGATGCTTTTTTTAATGCACTCTGGCACCTTATTTACATTAAAAGTACACGTCTTAATCACTGAAAATCTTAAATTTGTACCTCAAAAACTGTTGTTTACTTTCCAGATTAAAGGTCCATTTACATCAGGCATGTAACGAATAAACACCCCGAAAAAGTGAGAGAAAGTGAGAAAAAAATCTACTATTTACATCAATTATGACTTATCCCATTTTGAGGGAAAACCTCAAAATGCATCAACCTTTGGGGATTATGCTGATGAGTTCATACAGAGAGTGACAACTAATCTACATGGGAACATCACCAGAGTGGATATAGTGTTTGATCAGTACCAATAGAACTCCATAAAGAGTGGAACAAGAGCTAAATGCAGGACTACTCTGTGAAAGGTTCGTACCATTGTGAGTAGCCAGGATGTAAAGCTACCTGCTAACTGGAATAGCTTCATTGAAATGGATGAAAACAAAGCCAACCTGATCAAATGAGCTTGAGAAGCATGTGCACAATTATGGTCAGGACATTGTTATTAGTGGAGGGTTTGATGATCCTGAAAAGGTGGCATCAGCAGCTGGGATTGAGGTTTCTCACCTACAGGCTGCACATGAAGAAGCTGATAGCTGCATACTTCTACATGCAGCTGATACAACAGAGGCTCATCATTGAGTGCCGGGACACAGATGTGCTGGTGTTACTTCTTGTGCTTGCACACCAACTGAGCCAATACATTTGGATGAAAGCAGGAACAGCCAAGAAACCACACTATGTCATTCACGTGGATCGTGTAGATCTGTGTTGTTAATAAAGTAATCTATAGGCGTGTTCACCGTAGTGTTCTGCTACTCTACAAACTATTAAATCCCGATCCAATAAAAACAAAGGTTTGAGTTGTTAGGCAGAGATTCCTGATGAATATCTAATCCTGGAGGTGGATTCACAAAAGTATCTGGAGAACAAAAATCTTTGTAACTGCTGTTCTTTTCTTAAGATTGGATTTAAGATTGGAGAAAGTTAAGAAAAACTGCTATTCACCAAAAGATATCTTAAGAATATTCGTATCTTCTTCAGAAGATCATTTCTTATGAAAAAACTTAACATTAAATGGGATTCGTGAAAACTAAGCTCTTAAATTTCTTCTTGATTTTATTCTTAACTTAAGATAACAGTTTGCTTGTCTTAAATTGTCACACTGAGAAGTTATGCCTTGATATTAATTGATAATATCGATTTTATAGTTTTAATTGCTTCTATTTACAATATTTTTTCATCTCGTAAGGTTTTGCTACTCACTGATTCAAAATGGGCATGATATTATTATTATTATTATAATATAGAAAAAGACATAGGTCTAGGCTACTACACACTATGCTAACTACATAATTTGTTTATCACTTGATTGATTTTCACTTATCCACACATATGGCCCAAAAGCGAGACTACTTAAAAAAAAGAATGAAATAAAATAACTTCTTAAGAAATACATGTAAGAAGTTCTTAAGAAAATGAAAGGTTCTTAGGAAAATATTGAGGAATTGCAGTTAAGAACATTCTTAGGAACTTCATAGAATTTCTTTTAAGGAAACTTAAGAAACGTAAGATACTTTTGTGAATCAGCCCGAATGGCTGATAAAAAAACAGCGCAGCCGGCTCAATTTGGCTGTGCCTACAAAGCGCATTTAGGAGTCTTGCCGATACCGTTGTTTGTTGCAATGCATGGACTCAAGTCAATAACTTGTATAATGTATTGGTGGGCGGGCATTACGTTATCCCTGAATCCCGTTCAACTTGTTTTATGACTAAACTAAATGTAATGTCTATCCGCTCCGTGTTTTCCGCCTCCATCGGTTCTAATCACACCAACAATGGAGAGTTTAAAAAGAGTTTTCAATAAGGTTTCGAGTTTCCTGGTTTAAGATGAGATTGTTTTTTATTTGATTGGATTTCTTAGTTCAGCTTGTACCTCAAGCCTAACAAGAACAAAGAGCCTGCAAATAACGGGTTGTTCCTACATTAACAGGCAAGGTATAGCATCATATAGCTTTGGATTAGATGCCATAATATTAATATTCCTCCCAATATCAGTTAGTTATTTGTTAAAATACTAAAATGTATTTTAAATGAGAGATGACTTGTTGGAGGGGAGAATAATAGAGGCCGACATACAAATACTATGTTTAGTCATAAGGATGAAGGACCCCACTCCCAACCAATGTTTGCACTACAGTAGGCCTACTACATTTACCATGGTTAAAATAGCCTGTACAAGACTAAATTACTCCTTTAGAAATAATAATAATAATAATAATAATAGTGGATATAATATTTTATTGATATATGGACCTCTGAACTATAAATGTAACCTATTAAGTTAGTTAGTTTAGTTGTTTTCAAAATGAGGGGTTTGGAGGAGGAGGCTCATGCTGCTCTAATTAGAGACAGGAGTCAGTGAAGCAAATACTATCATGCTATCACCGGAATAGGAAAAAGGACTGCATTGAAAGTTTCCCAGCAGTGCCCTCCCCTTCTCCACAACTTTGGTGAGGATGAAGCACCAAGTCTAGCTACTCTATCCTTGGCCGAACAGTTTGTAAACAAACTGTATGAACCAAAATCAACCAGCAACTCAATCCATGTAGTTCGCTGTGCACTGTTTTGGAAACTAAGCCAATGTTGATACTTTATCACCAACAACGGAAGCCTTGACTCTGCTCATCATGAGGGCCCACTATCAAACAAAGGTTTGAAAACAGTCACTAGTGACCCATCCACAGTTGCCCTCACCAATCAATTGTGGTTGGCACATGGTGGATGGCATGCTGGTCCCCCAGCTTTTAACCAAGGAACCAGGTATTGTCTCTGTCGCAGAAGAGGAATGTATTACAGTGGGGCATGTGGATGTGCCCATGCAGCTTGGTGCAAGAACTAATTTGACAATGAAGAAATTGACAACTAAGAAATAGACCTTGATCAGGATTGGTGCCCTGAAGTATGATGTGAAACTTACAGAGCCGTTGTGTTAAATGTACACAGAAATTGTATTACATTTTATTATTTTTGTTTTCAAATCTGACCATACTATAGACTGCAGAGATGCTTCTTATTTATTGATTACATAGAATGTTTCCATTACTGGTAATATAACACTGCAGGTACAGTCAGCCACATGCATATTATGTTACATTGGACCATATAGCATTAATTGAGTATTAAAGGGCTTCTAAAAGTCACCAGAAAAAAAAATGTTAACATGACAACCACCCTAGAACTTCTTCTATGGGTCCCTTCTAACCAAAAAAATATGTCGTCAGCTTTTACCTAAACATGTTAGCAAAAGTCATATCAGACACACTATTCTGAATTGGCCCCGATTATCATATTCTCTTATTCTTTCAAATCCCTACCTTGATCATTGGCCTGATGAATATAAATGCATACGGAATTACTTAATTTACTTGTTACTTGTTTAAAATATCATTATCATCATTATCAATATCATCAAAATAATCATTAATGGTGAATATTTTTATTAGTATTTTTTTATCAATTAACAACTTCATATAGCAGAAGATCCAAACTCTTTTACTACACTTGCCAAATGAAAGACTAGTTTCGTTGAAGCTGTCTTTTACCACAAATCTTAAATGTTTGCAAATTAATTTCATGCTCCGTTTATTTTCCTTAATTGTATGAATCTAATCTAATTCACCGTGGTCATTGTCATGGCATCATAAATATGAATGCATACGGAGTTCAGATGACAACATATTACACATTGATTTAGCCTTACTTTGAGAATGACAATATGGAGAGATCATCTTGAAATGTAGGTGATTATTTTTTATTTAAATCAATACAGTGAAACAACTAACTCAATGCTTTAAATAGAGAGGCTGACAAAAGAGGAATTAACATTTTGGTCCTTGCTTGAATGAGGACCCAAAACCTACTTGCGTTTTTGATCAACGACATCATATTATTTTTGAGGGCTTGAATAGAAAACAACATTATTTTGCCCATCTTACTAAAGGAAGGGCACATCGCCAACTGTTTTCCAAAACCGCAGCTGTAAAAACCCCATGGCTCTTCAATGGGGCTTTTAATGTTCTGTACATCCACTGACATGTGGATACCAGGGTTCACATGGTGGTGCAGGCACTCCCACCCATTCATGCAACCCAGTCGTGGGGGGTGAGGGGGGGCTGTATTTATTTCAATTTCAATGTTTAAATGACGGCGAAATATCTAATAATAACTGGCTGGTAATTAGGTAATCCACAGAAACACAGAACAAGACCCATTATATTAAACACAGAACAAGACCTACAATCAAAACTTCCAACGTGTTGTCCTTTCTGCTCCACAACGTGGTGCTCCGGGGCTCGTCTGGCTCTGCCGTAGGCCAGCCGAGTTGGACCCGGACCAAGAGTGAATCCGAAAGCCACTGACTTCCTCCACACAGCACTAACTCCTGATATTATAGTTTTGCTTTGCTTTGAAGCATTATTCAAATAAAACCAATTGAACGTAGAAATTAAATGGGAAAAAACGACGATGGCGCAACGCCACTATTACATTATTTGGGGAGAACCCTGGATACTCTTAACAAACAGTTAAGTGATTATTGTGTGCATTTGCTCCAGCATTAACCTGATACTTTTGTGGCCTTCAGATCCAGTTTGCGAACACAGAGGACAAGCAGGAGTTCAGCAAGTACCCCACCAAAGCAGGCCGGCGCTCGCTTTCTCGATCCATCTCCCAGTCCTCTACTGACAGCTACAGCTCAGGTACTGCAGAGATGTGTGTGTATAGAAGTAATACACACACACACACACACACAGTGCTTCACCCTAGGTGGTTTCTTGGTTTCATAAGTACCTCCTTTGGGGAGATGTATCATGCTGACCTGTTTGGGTCCCCTTTCCCCCAGCTGCCTCCTACTCCGACAGCTCAGATGATGAGACCTCACCCCGGGACAAAACTCAGGTCAACACCCATGGCAGCAGCGACTTCTGTGTCAAGAACATCAAACAGGCCGAGTTCGGCCGACGGGAGATTGAAATCGCAGAACAAGGTACTAGGGATAAACCTTGGTAACAGCCGAGATATTCATTTAAAGATGCGTTGAACGGAAGGTGTATCAGAGCTCCACCATGTGTCCGAGATGCGGTGTTGACTAGAGAGGTTATGCTGTTGTGCAATGATTCTATGAATCCCTGTGTGAGAATGCAGTATTGGTATAATCAGGACAGAGGGAATTTCAAGTTGAGCTTTTTGTAGCGTTCTCAGACTCTCATTGTTTGGATCCACAATTCCTATAAAAGCATTCCTTCTCAGTCCAGCACCATATATGGGCTACCTTGGTTTTTACTTTACCTCTCTGTCTCTCTCTAAATGTTTTACAGTCATATGTTGTATTTTCCACCTACATCCACTGTGCTCTGTTGAGAGCCCAGGTGGGTGAGGAGTCAGCACAAGTAGCACACAAGTGCTGTTTTAGAGTAATATGCTTGGTACTCCACAGCTGGAGTACCAAGCATTATTCTTGAAGCAACCTGCATTTTTTGGTTGTTAACAGCAAACCCTTCATACAGAACATGTTTTTCTTTTATTCAAACCTCTCATACAATCCACTTATTTCATGGTGTTATTCATCATCATTTTGAACTTGTACTTCACCCTTCTCCTCTGGTCTGGTTTACAGATATGTCTGCCCTGATCTCCCTGAGGAAGAGAGCCCAGGGTGAAAAGCCATTGGCCGGGGCGAAGATTGTAGGCTGCACCCATATAACTGCACAGACTGCAGTATGTAATGCCATTTTCCGCTTCCTGCTGTGTCTTTGGTCACTTTATTCCTCACCACTGATATCTGTTGTGCATTTTTGTGTCCTGTGTTAGGTTCTGATTGAGACCTTGGTAGCCCTGGGCGCCCAGTGTCGCTGGACGGCTTGTAATATCTACTCCACTCAGAACGAGGTGGCAGCTGCTTTGGCTGAGAGTGGTGAGGTGATAAATGTTGTTGTACAAAGCCAGGCTGACGCTATTCGCTCTCTCTCTCTCTCTCTCTCTCCATCCACATGAGCAATTTGTCAAATGCTATCCAGTGTTCACTTGCAGAAGACTGCAAGTGTTTATTTTTTAATTTATAATCTGCGTTACAGTCAAGCAGCTGTTTGCATAAAATAACCCAAAGCAAAACATTGACCACCTGCCTGTTTTTTGCTCAGCACTGTTGACTTGCATATCCAAAGTGGTGCCTGTCTCTCTCTCCCTCTCTGTTGACGTCTCTGTCTGTCGTCTCATAGGAGTATCTGTATTTGCCTGGAAAGGGGAGTCGGAGGACGACTTCTGGTGGTGCATCGATCGCTGTGTCAACACGGAGGGCTGGCAGGCCAACATGGTGTGTGTCTCTAGGAGTAAACATGGAGGGACTCTTTGTTGTGGCCATTCAGTGTTCCAACATCGTCCCTTTGCTTTGTGCTCTTGCCCCAGATTCTGGATGACGGGGGTGATCTCACCCACTGGGTCTATAAGAAGTACCCCGGCGTGTTTAAGAAGGCACGTGGCATTGTGGAGGAGAGTGTTACTGGGGTGCACAGGTCAGATTGGCCTTCACTTTTCTCGCTAACTTTGTGTCATTAAAGGCTGAGACAGATAACTTATTTTGATTTTCATTTAAGCCACTTCAATGATGAAGATCCTATGTAGAAATATGTGAAAACAAACTGAATGAACAAGCAGATGAATCTATATCATCCAGTCATTCTCACAATAGCTGAAAGTCTGATAAAATCTAAATGGTTATATTTATTTATATATATATATATATATATATATATATATATATATTGGTGGAGGTGGGGGGTATGGTTAACTGGCTCGAGCTGAACCAGTTCATGTGAGATAGGAAAAATATTATTATTATTAAAGGCACTGCCAGAGCCAATTAGTCCACAGTTGGCAATGAAATGTAAAAATGGCTCAGGCCTAGTCCGACTGGAAAATCATTATGGAGATTTGATACAGCTACAGCTGCTGATTAGTTGGTGACAAAAAAGTATGATGTCACAAACAGCATGTGTGGGCATTTTGCTCACACCACCCTTTCTTTTCAGATTGTACCAGTTATCTAAGGCAGGCAAGCTCTGTGTCCCTGCTATGAATGTCAATGACTCCGTTACCAAGCAGAAGTTCGACAACCTCTACTGCTGCCGTGAATCCATCCTAGATGGGTGAGCGAGAGAGAATGTGCTATCCGACGCATAAATCAAAATGTAATCACCGCTGATGATAAAAATAGCTAGCATGGTTAAAGTCTGTGTGTCTGTGTGCTCACTTAATACTTAATGATGGTAATGGTGACTTTTCCTTTTGCTAGCTTGAAGAGAACCACCGACGTAATGTTTGGAGGCAAGCAGGTCATTGTGTGTGGTTACGGGGAGGTGAGTCACACTGATGGAACACATTGAGAACACAGAGGTGTGGTTGGTCATACTCATACTGTGTGTGTGTGTGTGTTGTGCTGTCCTCCTGGTCTCTAGGTGGGAAAAGGCTGCTGTACTGCTCTCAAGGCGCTTGGAGCCATAGTGTGCATAACAGAGATCGACCCCATCTGTGCTCTGCAGGCCTGGTGGGTAACAAACCAGCGCTCCACTCATCCATTAGCAGATCAATGCAGTGCCCATGGATAACCTTATTTAGTACTTCCATCTGTGGAAATCATTGATTTGGTACCGTGCTCTTTTTCACTGAGTCTGTGGGTGGGCGTTGCTGCTGTTTGTTTAATTTACTCTCCCTTGATTATGTTACAATGTGTACATATGTATGTTAAAAAATTTAAAAAAATTAAAACGCTTTTTAAATGTAACCGTTTCCACACAGCATGGATGGCTTCCGAGTGGTCAAGCTGAATGAAGTGATTCGGCAGATGGACCTAGTGATAACCTGCACTGGTAAGCTCTCCCCTTGAACTATGCTAATGCTACTACTAAAGAAAAGGCCCTATCAAAATAGCATCATCGTATGTTGACTAAACAAAAATAATCCTGTTTGCTAATTCAATGCATTTAGGTAAATGTGTTCCCGCAGTAACATTGAATCCAAGTCAAATTGAATCCAACATTGATCCATTAATTATACCTTTACATTCAGGTAACAAGAATGTTGTTACCAGGGAACAGCTAGACCGGATGAAAAACGGCTGTATAGTGTGCAACATGGGACATTCCAATACCGAGATTGACGTGGTGGGTAACGATGGGTTGATACAAACCATAGCATAGATCTGTGTGTGTTCAGCTTGGCTTTGGTGTTTTGATGCCTTTTTCAGTATAACAGGAAGTAAATAAGTGGTTTTGTATACATCCATAGGCAAGCCTGCGTAGTCCAGAGCTGACCTGGGAGAGGGTGCGGTCTCAGGTGGACCATATCATCTGGCCTGACGGCAAGAGGGTGGTCCTACTGGCAGAGGTATAGAACGGCTCCAGAGTCTATCGACTTACGGACCCATAATATACATTTACTCTTGTGGGATACCTTGGAAATGTGAAAGGCCACCAGCAGAGTACCTAAGGGCTCCTGTTGGAAGTTAGGAGCCAGAAATATAATGAGGTGCTATTCCATTGAGAACTTTACAAACAAGTAGGAGGGCCTTTAATACATTCTACAGACTCACTGGCAGGAATTGCAGTGAAGCTAAAACTGGAGACGTATATGGGTGTTATATGTATTGGTTTTCTTCATAAGCCAGCAGAATTCATTGATTCATTGAAGTTGCAACCTGCAATGTCAATTAATTCTTTCCAAAATACATCAATAAAAGCATTGCAACAGTCCAATCTACTTGAAACAAATGCATTTTGTTCCATTAAGACTGGCCATAGTTTGGCAATATTCCTCAAGCAAAAGAATGAAAAGTCACGCCAAGAAATGTTACTTCTGGTTTAGTGTGACGAGTCACAGTTCAATGCAATAAAGTAGACACAGACTTACTGTGTTGTAGCTCAGTGTGGATTTTCTAAGAACTCCTGCTGTGTGCTTGAGATTCACTTTCTCTGAATATTATTACTGATTGTCTCATGTTATCTTAACTCCTTACAACTGTGATGTCAGGCTTTTGTATCATGGGTTTCTATGTCAACGTCTACACTTGGCTGTCTTTCATTCTCAGCTGTTTATCTTTTAATCACTGCAGGGCCGGCTCCTCAACCTGAGCTGCTCCACAGTGCCTACCTTTGTGCTGTCCATCACTGCTACAACTCAGGTTTCTAGTTAAACCCCCATCTTCTTTATACAATGTACTTCTACACTCACAAAACAATACACAGAAACACAAATATGGCTGCTGAAATTATCAATACAACATTTAAATTGAGGAAGAAGAAATGTGCCTTTAAAATTCAACAGCACTTTAAACAAGTGAATATAATTATTTACAGTACAATGAATCAATGTAATCTGTTTCTGTGAACCTGCAGGCCTTAGCTCTGATTGAACTGTTCAATGCCCCAGAGGGACGATATAAACAGGATGTGTATCTGCTGCCTAAGAAGATGGGTAAGATCACTGGTCTACTTTTACTAATAACCTTGACTATATCCACACACATCCATCCTTGTGTGAAGTCACTTTGGCCCCACTTAGCTGAATGAAGTTCATTGTTGCCACCTAGTGTTCAGACATCAACAATGTTGGAAGTCAAACTGCATGAAAGTAATGGAATAATAAAAGCGTTCTCTTCTAGATGAGTATGTGGCCAGCCTGCACCTACCTAACTTTGATGCCCACCTGACTGAGTTGACAGATGAGCAGGCAAAGTATATGGGCCTCAACAAAAATGGCCCCTTCAAACCCAACTATTACAGGTACAATTGTGTTGTTCACCATGTGCATTATGATTTAGATCCTTATAATACATTCTTTTTGTATTTTGCTAATAAAAATGAATCATCTTCACAGGTATTGATGGGACTACCTGATGGCTTGGGATGAAGAAAAAGTATTTCTAATTTTCTTTTGTTATTTTAGGTGTTGCAGAATGTGTGATTTATTTCACTTATGCTGAATGTCCATATTAGCAATATAAGACAATGTGTTAGATAAAATTAGGAAAATAAACATTGAGATTAGCACTAATATGTGACAAAGTATAACATTACATGTCTGTCACATGTTAAAAAGCCTGCTTGCATGCTGTCATCCCTGTGTATTGATTTAATTGCAATTGCAAAATCAGACCACTGTTGATTTGTGTATTTACTCTGGATTTATGCACAATGCCAAACAATGGCCAGAAGTTGATTCCTGAGATATCATATACTGTATTTGTTTTGATCTGTGCATGCCATTAAATCATACTGTGTGCTCCCATCGTCCATGGTTGGAGTGGACCTGGACTCAATACTGTAATCAGTACTGTAATTTACTATTTTTACATATTCTGAGTTATTAGTCTGGTTGACAGGCATCATCATAATAACCCATAAACAAGGAACAGTATTTTACAGAACATAGAACATATGTTTCCATAATGATGGAAAGACTACTGTCCCCAAAAAGGCAAATCATATTTAAAAAAACCCTCTATTGATTATATATATCCCTGTTTGAGTGTATGATGTTGGCACTTAACATCCATTCAGACATAAATGCTCTTATACAGATTGTTCTGAACAGCTGGAAAGCAAAGGGACGTTTCAAAAGTGCAGAGCCCTTTTGGTATGTGTGATTAATGTTAAAGGTCACAGACTATGTAACCACTCCAAGAGTATAATTAGTGTGTATAAATAAATGTATAGTGTGTTTAAAGCAAACAACATATTTGACATTCGAACAACATTTTCAAATTGCTGCTGCTTATTTGGCGATTAATTTGGAACTTTTATTTTAGGTCATTTAAATTCCTCTTTGTCAAACTGTAAAATTGTATTGTATTATTGTCGTGTCTGAATAGTACCTTTGTAGTATTGTTAAACCATCCACGGTATAAATGTGCCTTTTGAATATTTTCTTAGAAGTAGATTGCATTTTCACATTACTTTAAACCCCAAGTGGTTAACCCACTGTCTTCCTCTGACTGCTTCTCCATAACATATTAAAACATTCACTTAATGTTCAGATAAGATGAGATTTAAGATTATATTCATGATTTTCACTGATTTGTTTCAACAGAGTTAGCTCAGCTTAGCTAGTTTGTGATTTAATTATTAAAATATAGCCTATATGTATCCATTATGTATGTAAAATAATGTATTAAATGAGCAATAGTCTACATTGTCATTCAAGAAAACTAAACAAAACACATTTAAGCACAGTGATTTTGTGTGATTGTAAAAGTTCTAGTCTCATAATGATGGTAGACGAGTTCAAATCTAGATGAATGGGGTGTTTCACTTTCTTTCGCTTCATATTTGTTTCAACCAAACATGTTGCTGGAGGAGGGGATCTGTAAGCGCATAATTGACACAAACTCGGCCAGCAGTAGTAAACTGTAAAAAAAAGTGTCTGTAAAGGTGCAAATCAACAGCGTGTAGACTGGCCACTGTAGAAATACAGTTATTAAAATCCCCTTCTGAAAGTTTTCTTTGGTAGAATATCTCCGCAACAAAACAGGAAACGGCGTAACTTCATCCCTTGCAGTTTTTGGTTTCCGGCCTAGGCTCTGTGCCGTCTCCCCACAGAAGTTCTGCTGTGTAGGGTCTGAGATTATAAAAGTTCAAATTTTCAGCTAGCAATTTCAAGCTAGTTAGATTATTCAGTGTAAACATCCGTTATTCACAATTCAAAGCTTAGCCTAGGTCTACTATGCTAACGGCCAACACCTTCATGAATGTTCCTGAATGTGCTTTTATGCAACATTCTTTGGATACCGGTCATTCAATTCCTAACAGCTAGCCCTGTTGGCCGAGTGACAGTTGGCTGGGCTTCCATGTGTGCTGTCCTACTCTAGAATATTCACTGACCCAGCCCCCACTGCCTCATCTGCTAATATTAACAGTTGACTCACTGAGACTGGGGAGCTGAGAGCATTCTAGAAACTTGCTTTTGACTATATAAGCAAAGGGTGGTAGTCAGTTTAGGCATGACTCTTGGGAAGAACCACACAAGAGGCAAGACCTGTTTCAAGCGACATCTACTCTAGGGGACTCGACTGAGATCCTTCAGAAGCTAAAAGGGGTTTTCACTTATAGAGTAAGTAAGGGATTATATGAAAATGTTTTATTACACTGTTGATTTAATATTATTACCATTATTAAACCCTGCCTTATTAGAGAATTCCACAGAACCACAGGACATATAGTAATTCATTAAAGTATATTGGTTTTAGGTAAACATCTGTATGATGGCTGTAAAAAATACTTTAGAGGCTGCTATGATATGATATGATTTTACATTATTGTTTTATTTTATTTTATTTGTCATTGTATCATAGTATGACATTTAAACATAATACTTAAACTTCATAATGTTGCTTTGCTAAACTATAATTAACTATTAACTACACAAAAACTATATCATTTTAAAAACAAATCTCACACAGATAGAGCATAACATTGAATGTTTTTCAGTATAATTAAAATGATGGCCTCATCATCTAACAATAATATTACAATGACATTTAAATCATTTCCCTAGGCCAATACAGCAATATCCAAGATGTCTTCAGCAAAGGGAATATCAATAGGCATTGATTTAGGCACCACCTACTCCTGTGTGGGTGTATTCCAGCATGGCAAAGTGGAAATTATCGCCAATGACCAGGGAAACAGGACCACACCGAGCTATGTAGCTTTCACCGATACTGAGAGGCTCATTGGAGATGCTGCCAAAAACCAAGTGGCCATGAACCCTACCAACACAATCTTCGATGCCAAGCGCCTTATTGGTAGAAAGTTTGATGACTATATTGTGCAGTCTGACATGAAGCTGTGGCCTTTCAAGGTCATCAGCGATAATGGAAAGCCCAAAGTCCAAGTGGAGTACAAGGGAGAGCTCAAGGATTTCTTCCCAGAGGAGATCTCCTCTATGGTTCTGGTCAAAATGAAGGAGATAGCTGAGGCCTACTTGGGGCAATCTGTGTCAAATGCAGTCATCACTGTTCCGGCTTACTTCAACGACTCCCAGAGGCAAGCTACCAAGGATGCCGGGGTTATTTCTGGCCTGAATGTGCTGAGGATCATTAATGAGCCCACTGCAGCGGCCATCGCCTATGGTCTCGACAAAAGCAAACGAGAAGAGAGAAATGTCCTCATCTTTGACCTGGGTGGAGGTACCTTTGACGTGTCCATCCTCACTATTGACGATGGCATCTTTGAGGTGAAGGCCACCGCAGGAGACACGCACCTGGGTGGGGAGGATTTTGACAACCGCATGGTGCAACACTTTGTGGAAGAATTCAAGAGGAAACACAAGAAGGACATCAGTCAAAACAAGAGAGCGGTGAGACGGCTTCGTACAGCATGTGAGAGAGCAAAGAGAACCTTATCCTCTAGCTCGCAGGCAAGCATTGAAATCGACTCTCTCTTTGAAGGCATTGACTTTTACACCTCCATTACAAGGGCCCGCTTTGAGGAGCTCAACTCTGAGCTCTTTAGGGGAACGCTGGAGCCTGTTGAGAAATCCCTGCAAGACGCCAAGCTAGACAAGAGCCATATCCAGGACATCGTCCTCGTTGGCGGCTCCACGAGAATCCCCAAGATCCAGAAGCTCTTGCAGGACTTCTTCAACGGCAGAGAACTGAACAAGAGCATCAACCCGGATGAGGCTGTGGCCTATGGAGCCGCGGTCCAGGCAGCTATCCTCATGGGAGACACTTCAGGGAACGTTCAGGACCTGCTGCTGCTCGACGTGGCTCCTCTGTCCCTGGGCATCGAGACTGCAGGTGGAGTTATGGCCACTCTGATCAAGCGCAACACCACCATCCCCACCAAGCAGACCCAGGTCTTCTCGACGTACTCCGACAACCAGCCGGGGGTACTGGTCCAGGTGTATGAGGGTGAGAGGGCCATGACTAAAGACAACAACCTCCTGGGAAAGTTTGACCTGACGGGTATCCCCCCCGCCCCGAGGGGTGTGCCTCAGGTGGAGGTTACCTTTGACATTGACGCCAATGGTATTCTGAACGTATCTGCGGTGGACAAAAGCACTGGAAAAGAGAACAAGATCACCATCACAAATGATAAGGGCCGGTTGAGCAAAGAGGAGATTGAGCGGATGGTTCAGGACGCAGACAAGTACAAGGCAGAGGACGACATTCAGAGAGAGAAAGTAACAGCCAAGAACTCCCTTGAGTCCTATGCCTACAACATGAAGAGCAGTGTGGAGGATGAGAACATGAAAGGGAAGATAAGTGAGGAGGACAAAAAGAAAGTAATTGAAAAGTGCAACCAGGTTATCTCCTGGCTAGAGAACAACCAGCTGGCCGAGAAGGACGAGTACCAGCAACAGCAGAAAGACCTGGAGAAAGTGTGCAACCCCATAGTTTCAAAGCTCTACCAAGGCGCCGCTCCAGCAGGAGGCAGCAATAGGGGACAGGACGGAGCTAGTTCCAAGGGCCCCACCATTGAGGAAGTAGATTAGTTTAACAGCATTTAAATTAACTACACATGTAATGTTTTCAGAAATGGTATGACTGTTGGTGATAATTCGTATTATTTTAATGATATTGTTTTCAATGTGTATTTCTGCTTTGTTTATCCAAATAAAAGCAACACAAACTAAAATCTTATTAGTTTCATATTATATCACACCTTGTTATGTTCCATATGTAGATGGATGATTAGTCTGACTTGAATTAAATCTGCTGTAGAAATCCAGTAATTGCATCAGACAGCACCTACAAATTATAACAAGGCAGGCCTAAACTATATTTATAAGCCAGATCCATGAAGCAGTAATAGATAAAGTAACATTTACACTAGATGGCAGTCTTTAGCTGTGTCAGGAACATCCCTTTTGACGCCCAGAGTTGGCCTCACACTGTGATAAGGTTGTTGTAAAGTGTGCCCATAATTCTGTATTGAAATGTATTGTAGTAGGCCTACATATCAATACTTTCAAATGTATTATGTACTGTATATATTAATGAATGGCTATGATATCATATTTAAATATTATGCATATGAATCATGGTTTACCTAGCCTATATTTCCCATCACGTCTAATTCAATTGTAACAGACAATTATAACCACCCACAACGACTCAAATACGTTATAACTATACGGTGATGAATACGGTGATGTTATTCAAATATCTATTAATATAGATATTAATAAACCTGATAAATCCTAACAACACCTGTCTAAAATAGCTACATACATTTCCAGGGTCAAGGACTGTAATCACTAGCCTATGTAGAATAAAAACACCACAGTCCAGTCAGCAGCCGAAGGGTTAAGCTGCAGACCGGCTGGTTGCCTGGTGCGTCGGTGAGGGAGGATCTGGAGGAGAGAACCTGTATCCTCCAGTCGACCCTTTCACAGTTAAAAATCCATATATTATGATAATCTCTGATTAAGATACGTCGTTTCATCATTGGGACATTAAAAAAGTTGAAACTGTTCGTTCTATTTTTTTCCGCTTGGATAAAAAACAAACATTTTGGATAACATTTTGGAGAGAAAAGGTGCGGACTGGAGATCTATTTCCTCCCATCATGATGATGTAGTTCTAGGCTCCGGCAGGTAGGTCTACGGTCTGGTCGCCTCAACAGGATCCTCCGGGTGTTTTGGGTTATCACATTAATGAGCAGGATCCTATTAGTCTTTCCTAGTATCGATGTTTTTTTTAAGTAGACTACTTCATTCTATTAAAGCAACACTGCAATAGAGGACATCTACTCTGTGTTCGTGCGCCGTCGCGTTGGAACCGTTTAAACGGAGTTTCGTTGTAACAGGTGGTTTTCTTCTCACTCGGGATAACTAGTCAGTAACATATTTTTTAATAAATGATCTGCACGAGCAAGTACAAGGATTTTGGTCTGCATAAAAGGTGGGTTCACCATTCATTTTATTGCATTTTCCACGCGGAGAGATCAGTCAATAACCAAGGGAAGAAAATCAAAAAGTCCCTAGATGATCAGCTCGGTGTGCGTGTCGTCGTATCGAGGGCGCAAATCCGGTAACAAGCCTCCGTCTAAATCATGTCTGAAGGAGGAGATGTCAAGAGGGGAAGACTCGGACAAAATCATCATCAATGTTGGTGGCACACGACACGAAACCTACAAGAGCACCCTGAGGACCCTGCCGGGCACCCGCCTGGCCTGGCTGGCCGACCCGGCGGACACGCAGGTGAACTCAGACGTGGACTCGGCGCCTCCCAGCGCCACCGAGTTCTTCTTCGACCGGCACCCCGGGATCTTCGCCTACGTGCTGAACTACTACCGGACCGGGAAGCTGCACTGCCCCGCGGATGTGTGCGGACCTCTTTTCGAGGAGGAACTGGCGTTTTGGGGGATAGACGAGACAGACGTGGAGCCGTGTTGCTGGATGACTTACCGCCAGCACAGAGACGCGGAGGAAGCTCTGGATATCTTCGAACCACCGGACCCGGAAGACCCCGACGAGGACAGAGAGACGTCCAGACGGTTCGGCATCGAGGACCCCGACCGGTCCAGGGGCTGCTGCGAAGTCTGGCAACCAAAGATATGGGCCCTATTCGAGGATCCGTACTCATCCAGGGCTGCCAGGGTAAGTTGACTAGTTGTATTGTTACCCTCGTTTTTCTATAGACTGAATTTCCATTTGAGTTTGTCCATTTAACATTTAACAATTCAGGATAGCTTTTAGCTACTTTTAGCTTTCTGCTAGGTCAATTTCAGTTGGAGCAATACAAAGGCGCGCGTGATGCGAGCCAATCAACAGGTGAACCTGACAAGGCCTTGTATTGTCTATTATTATTATTATTATTATTATTATTATTATTACTGTGTAGCCTAAACATGCCATAATGGCAAAATAGAACCATCCATAGATGTGGGAAAGTCGAGCTTATGTCCATTATATTTTTTATTAAAGGTCTCTCTCAATGTACAATTATGCTCCGAAAGATTGAAGTATTCATCTTATTGTGTTGGTTTACCTCGATAAAGGAAAATAAAGTAATAAAAATACATCAGACATTAGACATACTGTATAAACATTAGTATATATAGTATAGTAAGTATTAAGGCATTCTGGACCTTGATGATAAGCTCTCTGTATATGTATCTGACTAATGTCTCGGTCCCCCTTCTCCTCTCATTCATATATGTATGTGTGCTCGATATATGTGCACCCTAAAAGGCTGCAGAGTGCATTTTCAGAGACTCATGTTACCTTTATGGCCTTTTATTTTCAAAGAGCCTTTAAGTCCATCTCACATAATGTGATTCTTAAAAGCCAAGGTCCATCATTTACACACCATATCCGCTACAACATGGACGGGTGTCTTCCAGTGGAAGGGGAGCTAACACTAAAGGCAGTGGTTTTCCTTAATTGTATACATCTAGAATTTTTTTCAGATCAGTGACTGTAAAGCATACATGGGGAATGGTATTGTACCACTTAAAAACTAGTTGGCACCACTCTTGATATGTAATCAGATTTAGCATGCATCTCTCTTTAATTGTCAGCATTAAAGTAATATAGACAGTCAGACATGAAATAACACTGAGCTCAAATTGTAGTGCTTTTGTTTTGTAAGTGTATTTATAAAGTGCTTTTCACAGACAATGGTCACAAAGTGCTTTACAGGGGGTGCAAGGCTAAAAAACACAATATATAGTAGAAGACACGGAGTACAGATAAGGAGTTTAAAGAATAAGTGAAATAAAATGAATACACAATTTAAAAAAAAAAGCAGACCAGGTGCAAAGTTAAGAACACAATAATATTAGATCTCTAGCTGTATTACTGTGTTGCATTGCAAGATACAGACATTTCAATTGGAAACTCCAAATCCATAATGTTTATTTCACAATGTCACCTGTTTTTGGAAAAATACACCAATGTAACCACTTTGGAATCTAATCTAATTAAAATCCATTAAGAAAAAAAGGCAACCCTTTTTTAAACATGTTTTTCAGAATAGCCAACATATGTACATACACACATCCAAGTAATGATGCCAATACCACAGAGGCAGTGTAAACAAAAGAACGCTTCACTGTTTACACTGCCACTGTAGAGCAGAGCCAGACCCGCCAAGCTGGTTAGTGAAAAAATAATATCTCAGGTTGCAACAAGAGATGTACCGTAATATCAAAATGATTGTGCCAATGGCCTTTTACTCACTCCAAAATGAGGTAACATTCAGTAAGGCGGAATTTATTTAATTAAAAAAAATCTTACTATGGCCAACATTTATCCATCTGTATTTCATATAATTGTGAAAAACAAACACAAATAAATCTTTCAGAAAACTTCGTGAGAATCTCTCCAGTCTGCTAGCCCTCTCCTCCTTTGTCAGTTTCTATACATAGCAACTCTATAGGCCCAGCGCTTGGGGT
>OMKN01022828.1:2781-12781 GCA_900302345.1 Melanonus zugmayeri
GAAGAGGAGGGGGGTGGGGGGGGGGGGGGGCATTTTGTCCTGTGTCAAACCAAATAAACCTCTTATGACCTTAATCATGATCCATTTGAAAATGAAACACATGCTAATTTTACTTCTGACTCAGCACAGCTGTGTTTTCACTGGAGACACAGAATGTGTTTTTTGTTTGTGTGTGTGTGTGTGTGTGTGTGTGTGTGTGTGTGTGTGTGGGGGGGTGTATAGCATCCATTCTTTCATCTTTGTCTCATTGGTTGTGCATGATGTTGTTTTGGTTGTTATTTTAATGTGCTTGTTTTAACAGCCATGCATTGTATGTTTACATCCAGATGTGACAGAGGAGCTTTCATGCTATAGCAGGCTACGTAGATGTCGTTACGGAGGTATCGTAGATTTGTGCGTCAACCTGCCCAAAAATGCGATGATAACTTGAGTCATAGAATTTTGGTCATTCTTTTCTTCACCAAACAAAGTGTGTTTATTTGTCTTTGAGTGTTCCTAGCGTTGGCCAGCTCATGTTTATGTGTTATGCTAACGTTGCTAACACAGTCTCTTAAGTAAGCTTAAAGACAAATAGAAACTTGTTTTTTTGCAAGTGGGATGAGAGTGGTATTGAAAAATAATGCACTAAAATTCATCAAGGTATCATTTGAATCCAATGCTTTGAAGCTTCGGCCAAGATGCAGTGTTTTTGTCAGTAATGGGCCTCTCATACACACACGTATGACGCTGTCAGAACACATTGGTTCAGGAAGTCAATCGGCACAAATTGCTGCTGTCAGACACAGTTCAAACCTTGGATACGGTATCAATATTTAAAATAAGACTTAAAATACAAAATTAGCTGCAGGGTGCTGGCCATGTCACTTTTTTGTTTCATATGTAAAACTAAGCAGTTTTATTGTCCATATAGATTTTAAAGTGTGTGATATGTAGTAGACAATGTACATGAACATAGCAGCAAATGCAAAATATACTCACCTTTACAAACAAATAAACCGTATAATGTTCGACTTAGTGTTTATGGTGTTTGTCTGTGTTCTGACAATTATGTCACAGAGTTTAACATTTGTGTTTCAAAAGCAACCAAAGAATACATAATAAATCATTAGGAATGCAGCATGTATGTTTTAAAGCCTGTTTACAAGCCTGTGAAATTTTAGGACAGATGTTCATGAGATTCAACTTTAAAAAAAACACTACAATAACATGCAAACGCTTACTACTAGCTGTTGCCCATTTGTTTGCTGACAGTAAACATCTCTTAACCATTGCATAAATCCCTACTGTAACCTGAATACCACTACTACTTCTACCACTACTGCTGCTATTACTACTACTAGCCTACTACTACTACAACTGTACTACCGACCTGTCCATGTCTGTCAGCACTGGTATCCTTGTGGTGCCTTTAACACACTAACTCCTCCATTCAGTCATCATTTTTTGATCTCGTCTTCTGTGGAAGGTCTCCAGGTAAGAGTGAAAAACTGTTGAGACACATACAGTAACCTATAGATAAACTACATTACCAATAAAGCACAACCACACAAAACTTCTACTCTACTTCTACTCTACTTCTACTACAAAGTTTCCTCTAGTGATTGGAGCAATCTAGGATAATTTTTGTAGATCATCATTTTTACTCTTTTTACACAACATAGTGACATTATGGAGACATTTGATAATTGTATTAAAAAAAATTGGCTGATTAAAATATTGTATTAAAATCTTCTCTCAGGTTACGACTTTGCTGCGGTGTTGGAGTGGTTTGCGGAGCGTGTGGACAGGATCATACTGCTATTCGACGCCCATAAACTGGACATCTCTGACGAGTTCTCAGATGTGATCAAGGCCCTGAAGAACCACGAGGACAAGATCAGGTAGAGATCTGGTAGTAACCGCACAAAACATACTGGGGAAATGACTGTGAAAGCACAAGACAAAGCCTAAAGTTTGTGTTTAAACTTCAACATTAGTCCAAAAAAGACAAACATACATTTTTGAAAATAGATGTTTGCTCCTGACTAGCTCAACTGGTAGAGCATTGCATTAACATTTCCAGGATTAGGGGTTCAATTCCCACTGGGACTACCCATGCAAAAAATCTATGCACTCACGGTATTGGTTTAAAGTGCCCAACAAAGGGCATATATATTATAAGAATGTTATTTCCAATGCGATTGCTTTGCTCAAGGGTGGTGTTGAACAAGGCAGACCAGATAGAGACCCAGCAGCTGATGAGAGTATACGGCGCCCTGATGTGGTCCCTGGGCAAAATCGTAAACACGCCAGAGGTAACGCAACGCGTCATTTTGAAGTTTAGTTACAGAGTGAAATGTATCGATAAATGTATTGATTATCAATTTATTGATGACTGATTCCATTTCTGTTGCTTTTTCTCTCTCTCTCTCTCTCTTCCTCCCTCCCTCCTCTCTCTCTCTCTCTCTCTCTCTCTGAGAGTGTAGATGCACAATATATAACACAGAGAGGTATGTTATATTCTCTCTCTCTCTGCAGGTGATCCGTGTCTACATTGGCTCGTTCTGGTCCCACCCGCTGCTGATCCCCGACAACAGGAAGTTGTTTGAGGCGGAGGAGCAGGACCTGTTCAAAGACATACAGTCCTTACCGAGGAACGCTGCGCTCCGGAAACTCAACGATCTCATCAAGAGGGCACGGCTAGCCAAGGTATGACCACAGACCTACACACACACACACACACACACCCACACACACACATATACACACCCACCATTACTGATTAGTTGGGTGTGTGGTTTTAATTGGTTAGGAGCTAGCTGATCATTCAGGGTGTTATGTGTTACGAATCTCGATCATGCATGATCAAAATGATGTCACACCCAACTACACTACTGTGGGAAGGGTTAAAACATGACACCACAACCCCCTCCATTTTCTACAGTTTCATTAAAATGTACGTGTTTTTTTATGGAATGTTTCATCAAGCTCAAATACAACTTTTTATCATAAACGATTGATTTATGCACCAACATCCGACAAACATTGTTTTCAGACATCATCACTCATGGCTCGTGAAATACTAGTGACTACGTAAAACCTGTTTGGGTATCGGTGGTGCCCGTGTGGTATTTATTGGTCATGGAGTTTCTCATTCTGAGGCTGTCAACTAATTGGCAGAGATGGCGTTTTTTCCTCCTCCCTCGTAGGTGTGTCCTTTCTGCTGTCAGTCCCTGTTACACCCAGGGCGGGGACAGAATGGTGGACACACTGACAGAGCTAAATACTTACTAACATATTGTGCATGGTCAATTAAATGTCCACACAATCGACACACACCTCGATCTGGAATGGGACTATTGGTCCATGGCTTGGGTCCTTCACCAATATATTTTGCTTTTGGATGCTTGAAATGTACAGGATTCAGGATACAATTAACAGGATTCAGGATACAATTAACAGAATACAATTAACTATACAATTGCAATGTTTCACCAGTGTGTGGTGAAACATTGCAATTGTATAGTTAATTGTATAATTGTATAATTGTAAAGTCAAAGTCATTGCTTCTTTTGAGACGCTGAAATCAGGAGATTACAGGAGTAAACAGGATTAACAGGAAAACTGAAAACTAATGTCTAATTGAGTTTGTTTGTGTTTGGTGCTGTCTATGTTGTTAGTGTTTGATTACTTTTAAAAATACTGTATGTATTGAACTAAAACCAAGGCAGGACTATATACATACGGTACAGATTACCATTCTCGAGTGATCACTTTGCATTTGTATCATCAACATGCTGTCACCCTCCCTTAAAGCACACCCTAGAACAACACACAGATTTGATCTGGAAACCTCAGGGACACAGAAATTTCACCATTCCACTTTGAGGGGATGGGCGGGAAAACAAAATGCTATGTCCCATTCCATTCATCATCCTTTATCCCGTCATCCCTGCCCAACCCAGCTGTTAACCTTGACACACCCCCCCTCCCCCAACTCCCCACTCCTCAGGGAACTCACAGAACATCGACTTATCAAGTTTGACAAATGAGGTTGTTCGCCTCTAAGTGGATTATTTCCTGCTTCCTGTTTGGAGAGGAAGTTGATTTACTTTTTTTTAAAGGAAATACTGAACTTCCTACTGTAGTTTAAGCAAACAAGACACCAAACAAACACGAATGTGCTTACAGACACGCACACACGCACACGCACACTTGCACACACACAGATGTCGTCTGCTTATTAAGGTATGAGTATGAACATTGAATATGTTTCTTTGGTTTGTTTGTGTTGTGTTCATGTGCAGGTTCATGCGTACATCATCAGCTCATTGAAGAGAGAGATGCCCACTGTGTTTGGGAAGGACAACAAGAAGAAAGAGCTGATCGCCAGTCTGGGAGATATTTACAGCCGCATAGAACGAGAGCACCAGATCTCCCCCGGAGACTTCCCCAATCTCAAGAAGATGCAGGTATTTTGTGCTGACTAGTCCGGTGAAATCTCGCTACAGTTGCTTGTAATGGATCCTTGGTTTTGCTTCAGCAGGTTTGAGTTTCTGAGGACTGTAAAAAAAAAGAGAAAGAATAGCGATATCAGCTTTCACAAGACCCAATGAACTGCAAATATTGCTTACGAAAATAATTGTCAACAGAAAGCACCTTGCTTTTTGTACAGATTATCCATTTTAAATTTAAGGGTTATTTTATAACCAATCTGCTTGACTGTAGACACAAAGTTTACCTTTGCCTTTAGTACCTTTACACATATATGAAATGGAATGCTGTAAAAGTTAAGTGATAGAATCACATTATGCTGCCTAGAAGTGACATGTGCTTGACTTTTGTTTCCCTCCTCCTCCTCCTCCTCCTCCTGCGTCCTCCAGGATCAACTGCAGTCCCAGGACCTGACCAAGTTCCAGCCCCTGAAGAGCAAGCTCCTGGAGGCGGTGGACGACATGCTGGCCAATGACATCGCCGGCCTCATGGTCCTGGTCCGCCAGGAGGAGACCCAGAGGCCCAACGCCTCCGTGAAGGGCGGGGCCTTCGACGGCACCCTGAACGGGCCCTTCGGCCACGGCTATGGCGAGGGCGCCGGCGAGGGTATCGACGAGGCGGAGTGGGTGGTGGCGCGTGACAAGCCCGCCTACGACGAGATCTTCTACACCTTGTCGCCGGTCAACGGCAAGGTGACGGGGGCCAACGCCAAGAGGGAGATGGTGAAGTCCAAGCTGCCTAACACGGTGCTGGGCAAGATCTGGAAGCTGGCGGACATCGACAAGGACGGGATGCTGGACGACGAGGAGTTTGCGCTGGCCAATCACCTGATCAAGGTGAAGCTAGAGGGACACGAGCTGCCTGCGGACCTGCCCGCTCACCTTATCCCACCTTCAAAGAGGAAAATAGTAGAGTAGGTGCCAAGTGACCCTCCCAATCCCCCACACACATAAACAGACACACACACACACACACACATTAAATAAATAAATAAAATAAATATATAACCCCTTTGATGAGAAATGTAATGCATTGGAAAAATCGGAAACATTGTTTTGATTACATCTCAATGCTGACAAAAGTCATGAATGAAGCATATGCTCCCATGAAGAAAATACTGGAACATTTCTTTAGTGGAACCTTTCCACTAAAGACGCTCCACCGTAAAAAAAACCCACAAACATCTCTCTTGCTTCATTGCACCTTGAATCTGTTTCCTTCCTTTTCAATGGAAAAATGGTAAATGTATTTTCACATGGCTGCAAGCTTTGGTAAAACAACGTGCACAAAACTCAAATAAAACTATAACTTCAAATGCTACTAATATTTTGAAATGCATATTGAAAAAGCAGTAAAAGTGATCACTTTCACTAATAACACTTGAGGGGAGAATAATACTCATTATACTAATTCTTCCCCACAGAAGAGTAGATATTAGAAGGTTAAGGGAGCGTGAGATGAGGCATGGCTTGGTTTAATCAACCGACACACAACAACACTGAAGAGAAAAAAGAAACACTGGAGTACATCAACATAAAACCAACGGGCGGAGAGGAGAGGAGAGCCCCGATATGAAGACAATACGATGAAGAGAAGATTACTGTATGTTCTGTGTGTTGGGTGACAGTAAGATGCACAATGGGGACATTGAACAGCTAATAGACCCTTTTCACAGAGGCGTCGTCATAGGACTTGATATGAACCAGGATGCAGAATATTTGGCATTGATGACCCAAATCTGTTCAGAAGGAAGCAGTCATACAGTGTTGCCCTTTCAGATCCAGTTCAGGGTATGAGTAGTATTGGTAGTATTAGTACCGTGCCACATACAGGTCGAGAGCGAGATATAAAAACATGTATACAATTATTTGGTTTGGTTATTTTCAAGTGGTTTTGATTATGAAGCTTTTCTTTGAAGACAACAGGAGAAAAGCTTGAAATAAAAATGACACGCTTCGTGATTTAGGAACAATAACGTGATCGATTATTTAGCTACGTTTTATACGAGAATTATCCTTCTATTTTATTTTACAAGACTGTCTATATGTACAGTCCGTTATAATATCATGATTCACTGACACTTATATGGATATAGCAAGAGCGGGAATGTTATGAAATGTATGAGGGCTGAATGATACCAATGTATAGGTGTGAGTGTTGGTAAAGAAAACGAGAATGCAAAGAAAGTGTTTGATTTTTTTTTCAGCAGCATCTGAGTAAAATGAGAAAGATGTGTTTAAAGGATGGTGAAAATGGTTTGTCAATCATGATTATTCAAATAGCCATCCTGTTCATTAAAAAGTACTGGATTGAATTGTTATATCGTAGTATGGTTGCAGTATTGACTGATCATCACAAAGTTTTCTGAAACGGCGACTGAAGTCCTCTTATATGTATGGTCTCTTTGGAAAAAAGTAAGGACATTCTGACAAAAAAGCGAAAACTAACGTAAGAACAAAAGTGGTATATCTTCGTTGAACACTTGAATAGGATTGAATATCAGTGTTGTGTGTTGATACTGTGACGATGGTTGGTGAGCATATTGTGGATGTTGTGTGGGAATCTTTGAGTGCAAACATTTACAGCTGTGTTGGCCAAACCTACAGCAAAGGAATTGTGTGTAACTAGTTGACCACTGTCATTAGGTGTAACATGTATGTTGTGTGTTTGCTAACGAGTCCTATGTGTTACATGTGCTGCTGATTTCAAAGTATTGTGTCGTGTCACACCATCCGTTATTTGTAATCATTTGACAGGAACTTTCTCACCCACGCTACATAGTTAATCTTGCGAAACAAAAGAAAAATGCACAAATATATTATTTGTATTCATGATGAATACAATAAAAACACTAATTCTAAACATTTTCCCAATATTTGTGATGTAGAGAGAAATATGAAAAAAAGTATAATAATGGAAATAAAAAAATAAAAACACTTTAAAAATAAAAATACTTTTCCATGCATTTGTTTTAGTTTTTTTCAAAGAATGTTGTTATTGTTACCTAAATACTACCAAAAATATATATATATAAAAAAAAGATATATATGCATGTACAGATATGGCCCAGACAAATTGCTTTCATTTCCTGACAAACTGACAAGAATTGGTGATGAAATGGGACTAAAGATGGCAGCTGTAAACATCCACCCGGATCACCCCTCGTCACCAGGAAGTTCTGTTCTTGTCGGCTACTTCCTGTCTGACTCACCTTGACCCTCTTGTCTGTCCCACCCAGTGTTGACGGCCCTTCCCCAGGACACTGCTAAAGATGGCCCCAGATATTTTCAAGATTATTTATATTTTTATATTATTTATAAGTGCTTATCAATCTGTGTGTGTGGGTGTGTGTCGGGAAGCTGTATATCAGGTTGGAACACACACACACACCACTCATCTGTGATTAATGATTAATGTGAAGCATAATACATATACTGACAGGAGAGGAAACTAGATTGAAATATTAGTATGTGTGTGTTTTGTGCATCTGTCATTAATTTTTTTAACCCAGACTAGCGACATCCTCACAGCTCAGAGGAGGACACAGGAAGGACATTCACATACACACGCACACACACATGTACATGCACACACACATGCACACATACACACACACACACACACACGCACACATGCACAATCACACACAATGCACAGAGACAGAGCTAATAGATACTTGATGGACACCATGAAGTAAGACAGAAAGACATAATATGCCATAATATGACCATACATGGGGTTCAATTCAACGGTCAAAAGGACTGAGGGCAGTGTGGTCACAGGGCTGGTAATGTGGCTGCTGGAGAACTCACACCTCTCTGATAATTGAGAGCTCCATGTGCACTCAGTGAGTCAGTGAAGGTACACACACTGCTGTTAGCTGAGTGATGAGGGAAATCCAGAATCATGCAATCATGTCCATCGTGTTTTTAAACACCCACTGGGTGTTAAAAATATGAAGGGATGCATTTTTTTAAAGCTTTAATTCTATTATATTACAAAAGTGCATGCATAAGCCTAAAACTACATTATAGAATTGTATAATATATACAGGTATTACAGTTTTGTTCCAGTCTTTAACTTTTACACCTGACATGGGATTACCCATACCCTACTTATCTAACTTGTTAAGAAACCATATGGAATGTGTGTGTGTGTGTGTGTGTGTGTATGTGTGTGTGTGTGTGTGTGTGTGTGTGTGTGTGTGTGTGTGCGTGTGTGCGTGTGTGTGAACCTCTTTCTGGGGTAAACCTGGTCAACATCCTGTCTTCGGATAGACACTTAAAAACATATTTTTGAAACACCCACAACTGGATTGGATGATATGGGGCTAACGGGACTATTTAGAAACATCTTCATTGGGTATTATTGTATTGTATGTATTGTATTGTATATGTATTACTTATTTTGACCAAAGGCCAAAGAGAACCAGGCAGAGCTGGAAATCTAGAATTGAGTTCTACCTACGGCCTGTAATGAAACGTCAATCATCTTCTTCCTTACTTGTTCCATGCGTCTCTGGCACTGCCTAGAGTTCAGTCATAATTCACCTCTTTATATAACAATCACACATAGGCCTTTTCAAATAGGGTATTTCGACAATCAATTTCAGGCAAGGGTAGGCCTATTTACATGTTTTTAAAGAATACAATATTCCACAAATTTTAGCACATTAACACATTTATCACATTTATGTGTTGGTGTCATGGAGTGACACCTTGAACCTTGACCTTGCGTTGTTGACTCAACAGGAAGAAAAACGCACAGAAAAAGCTACATTTACAACTGCTAGGATGTGTTTTTAATGTAAAGACAGAAATAACAGTGAGCACATAGACACAGTGAGCACATAGACACAGTGAGCACACAGACACAGCGCTCAAGCTGCACCGCTCCCTGTCGGCCAGCAGGGGGCCCTCGTTTGCTGCACAGAAAGAAGCTTTACATCCGTTTCCATCTCATGCGCTCTGCCTAAGTTCAGTAGTTTTTTCCAACTAATAACTAGTCATTATGTCTACATCTTTCTACCTTTGTCAGAATCCCACAATAACTAATTAAATAAACAAATAAATAAATACAAAAACATGTGGTGTCTAAATGCCATAGCATGAGTAACAGAGGATTTTTAGAGGCCACAATTTGTTTTTGTGCATTAAAGTGCCACGCATGTGTGAGTGTGTTCATGCATGTGCGCAAACATGAGTGATCAGAGATGTGTTTACGCATCAGGAAAGTCTCATTCCATTTGGAGAACCCAATTGGTCGGTTCTACCGATGACGAGGACACTTTGAGAGAGATGACCACCCCTCACAGTCCTGTTGTAAGATACACTTGCACACACGCACACTTTTTCCCCCACAAGCTATATGAAATCAATTAAACTCTTTGACCTTGCCACTTTGACCTTGCATAACCTCAACAAGGCCCAATTAACTGAAAGATAGATAGATGATTGCTGATAATGAGCCAGTGGAAGGAGGCTGAGAAGAAGGAGAGAAGAGATCAATATGACGGTGTTGTCTGGGT
>OMKN01022832.1:0-14512 GCA_900302345.1 Melanonus zugmayeri
CAGAAGGTCAGGGTGCAGCTGGTTATTACTACCGATGTGTTGATATGGGGATGCCAAGGACCACGGAGGGTTATGGATTAGATTAGAGATGGTTTAGGTTTAGGTGTTGGGTTAGTGATGGTTAGTTTAGGTATTAGATTAGAGATGATGAAGTTTAGGTATTAGATTAAAGATGGTTAAGTTTAGGCATTAGATTAGAGATGGTTAAGTTTAGGCATTAGATTAGAGATGGTTAAGTTTAGGTATCAGGTTAGAGATGGTTATTTAAGCCTTGGGATGGCTAAAGACTTCTTGCTAGCGTGAAGTGAAGTAAAACCTGGATCTGGGTAATATGAGTACTGGGTAATATGAGTACTGAGTAATATGAGTACTGGGTAATATGAGTACTGGGTAATATGAGTACTGGGTAATATGAGTACTGAGTAATCGTAGGGGGGATCGGGGACGTTCATTTGACGCTAGCCATGTTGTATACCGTGTTATATACGTATACAGTGTGTCTATACGTATAGTGTGTGTGTATATACGTATACCGTGTATATATGTATAGCGTGTGTGTGTGTATATATGTATAGTGTGTGTATATACGTATACTGTGTGTATATATGTATACAGTGTGTCTATACGTATAGCGTGTGTGTATATACGTATACTGTGTGTATATACGCATGTGTGCTGTGGTTTTGTCCCCAGGGCCTCAGTGTCTGTAAAGTAAGTGTTGTGGGCACTGTAGTGCGAGTTCATTACATACATGAATACACTGTGGTCAGGGTTGAGTTTTTCCCTTACTGTAGGGATTTCTTTCCTAAGTGTTTTGAAATATAATATTGTCTTGGTTCACCGCCTGGAGCACAGTCCTGTTTTTATTGTCGAGTTAACAGTAACACTTTTATTGTGCCAACAAACGGCAGCCCGCTACCATCAGGTGCTCTGTTGGTTTTCCCATGAGACTCCATTGTCTCTTCCGGCGTCTTTTAGAGAGATTTAAAGACCGCATGAAGGATGATTATCTTTCATGAACGAAGCATGCCTCACATATTTCACTTTAAATTTGAATTACTTTGATTTATGTTTGAGTGTTTTTATGTGAATGTTCAGCCATTTTGTCGTTATGCCATGAATAAACTGGTTTTCTGTTTTTTACAATGTAATCACTGAAATGTTCTTCTCGTAATGGAATCATCTCGTACACTTTTTCATAATCTTTGTTCTGTTATTTATTCCATTAAATTGTGTTCCTCTTGACCTTGAGATGAGGCCACTTTAGATACAGAACTGCCCTTTTCTTTTGATGTCGACCCATACATTTTTATAAAACAGGCATTTTATGACAAATGCGACAGGATAGACATCAGTGGAACATAGTACTTCAGGTCATAGTACGTAGGACTATTTTAATCATTTACCAGGCGTTTTTAATGTCCTCCCAAAAATGTAATTCCCACCCCAACTAAATATGGCAGTTGATAGGATTTGAACCTGTCAAATCAAAAGCAGAAACAGAAAATTGTTGTTTCAACTACACCTGCTATACAATGTTTTTATTGTACACATTATGTGTCTTAGTTTGTGGACTGATTATCGGATGCAATATTTTGTCAAGTTAATTTGTGTCTACATTATACACACACGCCCCGGGTCCTGGAGTGACCGGGTCTTGGTCTGTGGTTGTTTGTTAGGGAGCTGGGTCTGGACGAGCTGCAGAGCCACTGTGAACGGGTGGTGAGCAAGCTGAGGTTCCCAGACCAGGACCCCTGCTACCTGGCTATGGCCGGGACTCCCCTCTTCACACACACGGCCCAGGACATGCTCCACAACTACAGCAGGTACCCCCACTAGGGGACACTTCATACATGATGTCAAATGATGTAGGATATCATAATGTTGACCTTTTTATATTCTGCCTTTTTACATTTCAGTTTCACCGCTCATTATGTGTATAGATATAAACCTGTCAAAAAAAGTTTCTACCAGTTTCTATTAATACATATATATTATATACCAGTGTTTCCCCTACCATTATGTTGGCGGGGCGCCCTGCCACCCCAACGTGACCCAGCACCCCGCCTGAAAATCAAGTCGATCGTATTTTACGTTCGCGAGTGCGATTCTAGCCCTAACCCCCCGTCAACAATCCGTTCGCGAATGGAAGTCTCTCCCCCCACCCCCCCAAAGGTGTAAACCTAGGGGAAACACTGTATATCATTGGAAATAGTATTCATTTCTGCATCAAATGGTGGGATATTTGGGGATTTGGTAACTGAAATAAGCTTTATTTCCATCAATACCGGTTGCAAAGGACTTTTTGCTCAGTAACTTGTGTATCCATCCTGAGCATGGATGCACGCAATACATCTGCGTCGCATGGAGAGGACAAACTCATGCGATCCTGGGCAATTGCATTCCTTTTCTGAACAAGGATGACGCAAAATTCAGCAAGAGTGGCGTGAGCCTGAATCCGCAATTGGGGGGTCACTCGCCCCTCCTGCTCCCACAGCAACTCGATGGGGTTCAGGTCCGGTGAGCAGGTGGGCCGCTCCATGCATTACATTAAGTAGAGGGTGTGTGTCCTTTTGTAAATGATCCCCCTGCCCTTCCCGAACGTCCTGCATAATACTGTATGCACGATTTATCTCAAGTCAATGTTATTTGTATAGCCCTTAATCACAGTTAGTCTCAAAGGGCTTCACAAGCCAAATAGTTTATGACCCTCCCCTAAACCTAGCCCCCCAAAGGGCAAGAAAAAACTCCCTTTGTTATCAGCAATTTTAGGAAGAAATGACCACATATCCCACCATTCGATGCAGAAATGATTACCCTTTCCAATGATGTATAATATATGTGTACTAATGCAACCCGGTACAACATATTTCAGATTATTTGAATGGGACTGATTGACATTTTCCCTTTCATTATTTCACTGTCCTGTAAATCTGCTGGTTTGACTACCCACAACGCTGTTCTCTCAGAATCAATTTTAAAAAATGGATAAGCCATGTAATGGAGATTTTTTGTTTGTTTTTCAAGTTTCAACTTCTAACCGTTTTACAGAATAACTGCTGCCGTGGCCAAAGTTGAGTTGCTATGGCAACAGGCCTTCTCCAAGGCCCATGTCCAGCTCCGGCTCCTCCAGCTACACGAGGAAGCCCTGAGGGTATGGCTAATAATGATTAGTTATTATTATTCACAATGAGTTATTTATTTTACTGGGTTTTACCCAGAATGTCTACAGAGGGATCAGGTTACCGTTGGTCCATGTTTCTCAACCCGTCTGCCCTGCTCTGCTCTCACGTTCACTGCAAACCTCTAAACCTTCAGTATGTTTTTACCTTTAGTCATTTGGCGCTTTATTTATCCAGAGCAACTTAACAAGTGAGCCTAAGAACAAGCAAAGCATAGAATACAATCTGGAGTAGCTACAAAGAAATGATAGTGCTGCACAGCCTAGTTTAGTGGAGAGTGCAGTGTATCCATAGGAATCAGAATGGTAGTAATATTTGTTTTATTAGTGGCAGTATAGTACAAACAGTTCCAGTTCTGCAACAATGGTATAGCGCAGCAAAGTGGCTTCAGACTACTGGCTGGGAGGAGGAACTGAATGTGGGATTCCTCCACCAGCTCGCGTTGGAACAAAGATGGCCGCTAAGTGAATAACGGCCATTATCAGGAAAGTTTGTACAAAATACAAAACACAACTGTAAATGGATATTAAATGAAGAAACTACTATCCATTTACAGTTGTTTTGTATTTTTTACTTTTTATACCCCACTGTGCCCATATCAGGAAAAACAATCCTCCAATTACTCCATTCCTTGTATGTGCAACCCTGCTTGGCAATAAAGCTCCTTCTGATTCTTCCTGTCTGCAGATTAGAGATCAGATGGAGGTCCTTCTGGCGGAGAGGGTCCAGACCTATAGGGTGGACATGGCTGAAGACGAGGAGAGGGCGCGGACGACGGCAGCCGAGTTTGAGGCGTCAGTCTATACTCCGGCCATGGTGAGAGAATCTATTACTATACTACTACTATTACTATACTACTCCTATACTACTGCTGTTACTACTACTACTGGGAAGTTCAGGAGATTAGGACTTGTCACAAGTCTCGGAGTAGGAGCAGGATAGTCTAGTTAGGGTGTTTGACTCCCAGCTGAAAGTTACTGGGTTCGAGCCCTCAATGTCCACAGTCTACCTGTAGGTGTCCAGGAATCTGCTACTTAATTTGTATGCTTTTAAATGTTTGAATGTTTTACGGATATTTTTTTATTGCCACTGTAAAGTGTCTTTCAGTGTCTAGGAAAGTGCTATATAAATAAGATGTATTATTATTTTTTACATTTTTTTATCCCTGAGCAAGATGCCCTAACCCTTACCTGCTCATTAATCACTTTGGATGAAAGAGTCAATGCGGTAAATGACAAAATCGGAAACATTATTATTTTTCCCCCTACAAGGACCTGGTCCGCTGTTCAGAAGACGTGCTTCACACGCTGGCGGAGACGTTGGGTGGAGGTCAGGTCACGGAGCCTTGGGTGGGGGAGCTGGAGGCGCTGAGGGAGAAGCTTCTCTCCGCGGTGGAGTTCCTCCACCATGCGCTCGGAGCTCAGTGCGACTTCCACCGCTGCTACAGCAAGGTAGACTCTGGACCAGTCCTCCTCTGTTAGTGAAGATGATCTGCCCTTCAGCTCCTCTGCTGTAGTAGTGTAGCGCTGTTGGTAAACAGAACGTATGTGTAGCCAGGGCGCTAAAGCAGGTCAGAATACTAGCTAGGCATTTCATTGTTTTTTTTGTTGAGTCATTTTTGTTAAAAAAAAAAAAAAAACTTTATTTAACCAGGAAGTCCCTTGAGATTCAAATCTCTTTTTCGAGGCACACCGTTGCAACATTATAGATGGAGCATGTCAAAAACAATTAGAAAAAATAATGGAAAAATAGAGCACGTTAAAAACAGACCAGGGACATCAAATACAGTACATAATGCAAAATCCAGTTGAGGAATAGCAATTGCACTCTTCAGTTACACGTTTTTTTATGTGTAGTCTCTTGGTTCACTGTATGGGTCCCTGTAATGTTTATTGTCCCACCAGGAGAAATGTCCTGCTCCTGAGCTTTCTTGTTTATAAGTAACCATCCTTATTATAGTGCCTTTTAAAACATGCCCACCCCTCCAGGCCAACAGGTGGTACAGTCTGGTCCTGGGTGAGAACTTTCTCCAGGGCCTGCTGTCGGGGCTGAAGGAGGAGACTTCCAGCGTCTCCAGCCAACGCCAGGCCTGGTGGGGCCGGACCCCCGCCCCCCCCTGGAGGAAGGCGCTGGCTGCCTTCCTCCGGAGGAACCCCCCGCCGGCTCTGGATGAGCTGGTGGCCCTGGCCCGGCTGGCCAACACCCTGCCCCAACCTCTGCTCCAGAGGGCCAGCCGCCAGGTGGCCCAGCGGTGAGTTGTGTGTGTGTGTGTGAGAGAGATATGGTTGGTAGATTCTTTAAGCGGTAAAACGTATGCGACAGGCACTAGTCGTTTAAAGTTTAAGTCACAAACTAGTTGCTAGTGCATCCATATCGTACAGCTCTATTCCATATTTTGAAATGCCATTTTTCTTCATGTGTCATTTTTCTTCACTGAAAATGTACAATGCTTTTGTCGATGTCGACCTCTCCAGGTGCATGACTCTCAGGAAGCTGCTCATCTCTCAGGACACCGTGACCTTCAGTAACCTCCAGATGGCGCTCCAGTGGCAGTATGACCTTCTGAGGAGCAGCCATGTTAGCCCCCCTCAAGCTCAACCACCTGCTGCCTCCCCTCGCTCACGACCAGAGCCCGTTGCGGATAGTTCCCACTGCCAGTGCTCTCCTACCGGTCCCAGTCCCCCAAGACCCGGGAAACAGCCTGGACACCAGCAGCACGTCCTCCTGGCCATGCCCCCTCCACCTGAGGGGAAGCCCTCCTCCCTCAGCTCCTTCGACTCTGGCTTCGATGGCACCGGCAGCGGTGGTGGAAGGGAGGGGTGGCAAGGCCTGTCCATTTTAACCGGACAGAGGGAGTCGTGCAAACCCCCCACGCGGCTGTCGCAGGTCCACAAGGAGAACCTCTCTGGCGCCTTGGATTCCGAGGACCTGAGGGAGGCCTTTGACTTTGGTTCCATGGGGAATTCGTCGAGGGCTAGCATCCAGTTTGTCCCTAAAATAAAAGTTGACTCGCTCAACTTTGAGATAAAAGTTCAACGGTCGGCCTCGCCACCCCAGAACCCCTGGCTCAGCCTACCAGTGGACGATCTGGAGAAGTCCTACACTGTCACCATTACCCAGAATACCCCAGGACAGCAGAAGGTCCCGAAGCCGAGTCTCAGCAGAAACCAATCCAATGGTTCCCGAGACCAGCCCACACAGACGGAGGTACCTGCCAGTACTCAGTCCAACGAAGAACTAAACACAGAGGACTGGACCCTTCAGTCGCAGAGCGGCCTCGGGGACCCGGGACTGAGCCCGATACGGCATCTCCTGTCCAGCACCATCACCGATGGGAAAGACAAGACCAACTGCACCACGGAGGGGAACCCCACGCTGGTCTGGGACTCGTATGACCTCCACGACCAGAACCACAGCAGGGCTCATGAGGGGTACACAAACCGGTGGTACTTCAGTTGGAAACCTATCGAATTGTCATTACAGGCCTACGTTGATGTGCATGTGTTTGAGAATTTGACTAATCTAGGAGTGGCCCTGTCCTAGATGTGTGGACTCTGAATTGGAAATCTTGAATTTTGATACATAAGATATGATGTACTTGGTAATCGCAGACTGGAAATTTGAGAACCAAAGAATGTTTAGAATCCACTTCTACATCCAGACCCCCGGATTACATTGTGAAAAGCAGAAAAGCATTGATTGTTGTTGACGTTTAATCAAATATTTACAAATCGTTAAAGAGTAATGGATAAGTCAAGCATTTCTTCCTAAAGATTTGATCAGAAGAAAAGGTACCCCTAGCAAACAATAGTTTCAAAGTACAGGGCTATGTTTTCTCCAGTGTACACGTAACGCATATAGAGTCTCAGTCCAGTATCATACATGTTGGTTGTGTGTAGACCATGGAAATCACAGTGTGTTATTGGTCTTTGTTTCTCCGGGACCAGCAGCGGTGTTCTGGACGTCTCCATGATGGACTGGGACGTGAAGGTCCAGGAGGACCTGAGGAACGTGGAGGAGATCCTTGAGCGGGCCGATGGGATCCTGGCAGTAAGGAGAAAGAAATCACTGATTTGTTCCCTCAAATCCTCAACAGTTTTTTTGTTTAAAGTAGCATTATTTTCTTTCTGGCCATTAGGGGGCAGAAAAGCTCCAATACAATTAAATGGGATATTTCCATGCTCAAATGTCTCGTAAGGGATCAATTAAGTATTATCTTATCATCTTTCTAGATTATGTTTTATAATGGCGACAGTCAACAAACATGACTGCCATAACTTTAATTAGGCACTGTGTTCATCACAAGAAATGTGTTGGACTGTACCATCTGACAACTATGAGGGCATTTGCTTGGACAAAAGTAAACTAATTATAGCAAATAATTGCTGTGTTGCTAAACAGGAAGAAGAGGATGTCCTCTCGCAGGAGGCCATGTTGGATGTCCTCCTGAGGTCGGAGACTCAACGTAATCACTGGGAATTATGGGAAAGTGCGGAACAGCTTGGTCCAGTATGTACTTACACTAACACAAATGGACCAAATCTAAAACATCACTATAATCAATATCAATATAACATTTAAAATAAAATAAAAATTCCATAATGTCTTATAAACTTTATCCATTATATTTTGTCCAACGAACAAATGGCAACATTTGCATAGAACAGATTTACGAATTGGCCTACAATGTATTGCTCTTTTGCACTTTCAGTTGTCCACCAGTGAGCTGGCTGAAGCCGGTGTCCTCGGTCTGGAAGAGGATCTCTGTTTTCCCAACTGCGAGAACCTTGAGCGGTGCCGAACACCGATCCCTTCCGCTGGAACAGAGTCCCCGGTGGACCACAGCTACCGCGTCGAACACTCGTTGAGTCCAGCAGGGTTTGATTCGCCTGGCGACAGGGGAAACCTGCTCCCCGAGCTCAGGAACATCCACATCCTGGATGAGTTGATCCTGGAGGAAAACCTCAAGATCCACGAGCTCCGACGCCAGGAGAAGTCCCTGGAGGAGGAGAAGGGGTCTGACCAGGAGGAGAAGAAGAAGCCCTCGGAATTGGACAGGTTGTCGGGTACGAGCGAAGAGAGGCAGGCCTTCCGTCACAAGCTGCGGAAGGAAAAGCTGGATGTGGAGAGGATGGAGAAGAGTTTGAGGCGAGAGCTGGACAGCGGACGGAGGGTGAGGCGGCAGGGCACTAGGATCAGGAAGGTTGTCAAGTGCTCGGCTCTGGGGAAGTTTGGAACGTTGAATCCGGAAGACCAGGAACTCTGCAATGAGCTTCTATCAGGGAGCCGGCGGCGTTCCCAGGCACGGCACCAGACAATAGATGAGCCTCATGACACTGCAGGACAGGACTGGAATGACACTACTAATGGCACACAGCAGATATTGGATCAGGACCTTGATGAAGATCCAACATCACATTATTTGGATCCAGTGGTCAGTAAACCACTGGATGACCACCATGATCAGGACACGTTGAAGTGTGATCTCTACCCTCTTAGGGGTGATGTTGATGGACCTTCAGAACCACTGCCACTAACCCCCACAACTATCCACAATCCACAATATGATCACGAGGAACTTCCTCTAGAAGAGGGGCTCAAGCCTCGGAGCGTGATGGCCGAGGCGGAGACGGACACCGAACCGGAAGGAAATTACATCACCTGCAAACCAGAAGCTTCCTTAACCCGCGAGATGGGACCGGACGACGGAGCGTTTCACCCTGGAGCGTTTGACCCCGGAGGGGAATCGTCCCCGCCGCCTATGCCTAAGCCACGGACAATCTCCCTAGAGAACACAGGAGTCTCCCTGGAAAACACAGGAGTCTCCATGGAGATACAGGAAAGGCCTTGTTCCGTGGAGCCCACACCCACATCAGAACCTTCTTCGCCTTCACCACCACCGTTTCATCCACCGCCATGTGATCCACCACCAGATGCTCCACCCAAACCCAAAGAGCGGAAGTACAAGCCCTCGTCTGACGGCGATGGCCTCATTTGTTCACCCGACCATGCCAGCAGCAACAACAACAATAACAACAACCTCCTCACTGAGGACTCTCCGGTGTTGCCAGTCGATCGTGAGTTCACCACGTTCTCCAGGGAGTCCACGAGGAACGTGGAGAACGCTGCGATGGAACCGGCATGCGACAGACCAGCGCAGGACGATTCACAATCACGCCCGGAGAACCAGACCCTCATGGATATCTCCTCCCCCGATCCACCATCCTCACCCCAGGAGACACCATCACCAGACGAGCTGATGGCGTGCGACCCTTGCGGGCGATCGGATAATCGTGAGGACGAAGCGGACAGGTTTCAGTGCTCCACGGCCACCAGGATCAGTAGAACCATCTTGCCTGCTCACCAACCGACCATGACTCAAGAGGCCTTCTCGGAGGTACTGGCAGTGCGTCTTCTGAGTTGTGAGGGTGATTTGAAAGCCATTTCGAAATCTATCCACTAGTGACATCACAAGTGTCCACCCAGATGTATTGTTGGTCACCTCCAAGGTGGACTGTGCCACCAATTGCTAAGCCTGATCCGTCCATCAGTCCCACTTGTGATGTCACAAGTGGACAGATTAAGTGGCTTGTTTGACTACTTGCTCTCCCACCTGCTGGGGTCCCTTTTTAAATGTGTTCAAACACTCTTTTGTCAACAATGGGAAAGCTATGTTTTAAACTCGGTCAAATGAAACCAGATGATGGTTAAATAAATGTTGAAGCTGTCCAAAACAAGGTGATGTCCAACTCCTTGTGAAGTTTACATTAATTTGTGTCTTTTTGTTTTCCACTCAGATCTCAGACTTTAAGACTCCCATCGTCCTGGACACGGGGTCTGGGGTGATGAAGGCCGGGTTCTCGGACGAAGAACTTCCACAGATTATTTTCCCCACAATCATTGGCCTGCCCAAGTATGAGGTAATGTCAGCAGATCAGGTCATCGTGTTCAGAGCATACTTATCAAGTTGGCTAGTGAGGAAGCTGCTGGAGCTCCAAGAGGTGGTGGAGGTCCACATGTGTTCAGCGCTGTCTGGTTCCTCTGCAGGAGATGATGAACGGCAGCTCCGAGCGGGAGGGCTTCATCGGCCACGAGGCCCAGCATATGAGGGGGGTCCTGGCCCTGAGGTACCCCATGAAGAACGGGGTCATCCACAACTGGGACGACATGGAGAAGGTACAGGTAGCACCCAGTGTGTTAAACTTGGCCGGTACCAGTGTGTTAAACTGGGCCGGTACCAGTGTGTTAAACTGGGCCGGGACCAGTGTGTTAAACTGGGCCGGGACCAGTGTGTTAAACTGGGCCGGTACCAGTGTGTTTAAACTGGGACAACAGTGTTTAAAACTGGGCCGGGACAACATTGTGTTAAATTGGGCAGGTGTGTTAAACTGGGCTGGTACCAGTGTGTTAAATTGGGACAACAGTGTGTTAAACTGGGACAATACCAGTGTGTGAAAGACCTCATGGAAAGAAGTGATTTTGGTCAATACTTACTAGGAAGGATCTTGTTCTCTATTGGGGCCTGATCTGGCTTTCAGTATCGCCTGCCAAAGACGAACAATGACATTTCATCCGTTCTATTTGGCCTCACCCTGATATCCAGTTCTACTTGAAACCGCAGGTATCAGAAAGAAGGAAGATATGCTGTGAATGTGGCTTCATGTTACCCTTTAACTAAAACTGAACCCGACTCGGCCAAATGCCAGTAAAAAAGAGTTCACACGGAAACCACAACAAATCAACATGTTGATTTGCATGTTTGGCTGAGTGTATATATGCAGGTTAAAATGAAAGAATGAAAACGTCTTGTTGAACATTATATTGCTTTCACTTGTATTACTGGTGTTGACATGAGGGGATGACTGGCTTGTTAATTCTCCTGCTGGAATACAAATACATTTAGTCATTTAGTAGCAGATGCTGTTATCCGAAACGTCTTACATGCGAGGCTGAAGACAATGAAAGATATTCAAGTAGTGACAAAATAATCCTTTCCTTGTGTACAATTGTTTTATTAATTTACACACATGCACGTTTGGTATATATGCACACCACAAGCCTTTCTTGTACTTTGTCTTTATTTTTTACTTTTATTTATAAAATAATCTTTTATCTTGAGCTAAGCAATTGTATCCATAAAGAAATGTGAAACCCGAGCTGTGTTGCGCGTTTGTTTCAGATCTGGCACCACGCGTTCCAGCTTCTGAGCGTGGACCCGGAGGACCACCCGGTGATGCTGACCGAAGCCCCCATGAACCCCGTGGAGAACCGGCAGCGCGCGGTGGAGGTCATGTTCGACCGCTTCTGCATCCCCTACGTCTACGTGGCCATGCAGGCGGTGCTGGCGCTGTATGCAGCCGGCCGCTGCACAGGTATACCAGTCCAACTACAACTTTATTCATACAATGCTTTGGAACAGGTTGAGACCCCTAAAAGATCAAGGGGACAATCTCTTCAAACACCACTTGATCAATTGTTTATTGGGAGACTTTATATTCCAATACATTCTAAAGCAAATACAGTGATCCCTCGCTGTATCGCGGTTCCCCTTTCGCGGCTTCGCAGATTTTTTTTTAATGGTTTTTTTTTTCTCACAGTGCATTGTGTTCTGCGTCCTGATTGGCTAAACAGTCTCAGCGCTTCTTCTCTATCTATGTCAGTTCAGTTCAATAAAGTTACGGTATACGTAATACACCTTGACAAATTTAAGTTCCCCAAAAACAAAAATGTCAACAAAACGTTCTGCGCCGACAGTGGACGGCAGTAAATCGCGGATTTCGCCTATCGCGGGTTCATTTCGGAACGTAACCCCCGCGAAAAACGAGGGTTCACTGTATGTGACTTTGTTGGTTTTCACCTGAAAGTACTTTCCAATGGTATTAATAGGTTTGTGTTTCAATTATTCCAACAATAAGAGGAAACCAATATTTCTAAGTTAAACCAACAATTTTATGCATGAGTGATTTTTACTTTTACTACTTGAGTAAAGTACAATGCAACCTATTACCTTGTGTTTTTATTAGAGGTTTAATTGAGTAACATTTTTCACAGAGTTGAATGTTCAATAGTCAAATGTTTCAATAGATGTTTAATTGAGTAGTATACTTTGTAGAATATGTACGGGATAATGGACGATGGGGAGGCTATTAATTCCTGATTCCTGATAATGGACACCTCGAAGGGTATTGTCCCGCTTATACCATGGTCACTTACCAAAGATTAAAAAACAAGGTTGTTTGTTTTATATATTTTTTATATTCACCCAGACCATGGTATAATAGAATGTAATGTATTGATTGAGACCAGACTGCTACTAGATAGTGGGGGGATAGTGGTACCTCTCCAGCAGGGGCTCCAGTAACGCGCCCTGTGGTTCCCCCAGGCGTGGTGTTTGACTCTGGGGATGGCGTGAGCCACAGCGTGCCCGTGTTCGAGGGCTACAGCCTCCCGCACGCCGTCCAACGTCTCCCCCTGGCCGGGCACGACGTCACCCTGCACCTCAAGAAGGTACCGCACAACGCTGGTTGTGTGTCCTTATGGGATTCTGCAGTCACGTTTTATGTCTACAACTCATTGTGTATATAGATGCGTTTCTCCTATATATTCTTTGTTGTTTTCATTCCACTTTTCCATATTTTTTGTATTCTTATTACTGTCCTGTACTTTATGATGTGATTAATGAAGTATAATATATCCTACCTGGGAGTCAGAGATCCTAAGATATTTAATGCTGCTTTAACAGTTTGACCTTGTCTGTATCCATGCAGGTGATGCTCCGCTAGTTGTAGATAAGCGTTTAGCTTGCCATTGCCAACTGTGGCAATATTCATATGGAAATTGTATAGCTTGGCCATTGTATTATTATCCCAGAGGTCATTATCTCGGTTATCTCTGGTCTGTTCCGCTGAATTTGGTTTAATTAACATGTATTCATACAGGATGCACCCATCGTGGTTGCTAGGCAACGCCTCTCTAACACCCAATAAAACGGGAGCGTCCTGTATAAACGAGTCCCGAAATGGTCCATCTGATGAACATAGTGATGCTCATGTAGATCATTGTGTCTTTAGGTGTCTTTGAGCACTAATGTATGTAAAATGATATTGTTCTGATTTACTAGTTGGTTAATGGGACTTTGAACATTGTTCAAAGTCCCATTAACTTATCTGTTTTCATTCTGTATTCTTTTTACATTTCACGGGTCATGGGTCTAGTTGTGAGGTAATTCAAAGTATGGCTAGTTTAGTTGCTAGTGGGTTATTGGTCTCCTACCTGTAGAGCAGGTAGGAGTGCCGTGCCGTCTCCTCTGGAGGCTGTGGCGGATGTCTCATGAATAATACACAGCCTCCAGCTTCAGTTACCGCCACAGCCTGAAGCTTGAGAGACGGCTGTGAACTCCACTAATGACTCTGACACGGAGCTATCCAGCGTCTAACGAGCCTTCCTGCAGATTTTCGTGAAATGCTAATGATCTTCATTCTGTCTAAAATGACAGGTGTCATTTAATCATGACACCTGTCATTTAATTAATGTGTGTGTCTGTCCTCCAGCTCCTCCAGGAGCAGGGGGTGTGCATGCGGACCAGTGCCGAGCTGGAGATCGTGAGGGAGATGAAGGAGCGGTGCTGCCGCGTGGCCCTGGACTACAAGGCGGAGCTGACCTGCGGCGGCGGGGGGGAGATGAGCTACACCATGCCTGACGGACAGGTGGTCTGGCTGGACACCGAGAGGTTCAGGTGAGGGGGAGCTCTGAGGGCACGGAACCAACACTTCCACAATATGGGTCGCCTAACCTTAATGAAACAGAACCTAACCTTAATGAAACAGAACCTAACCTTAATGAAACCAATTGTAGCTCACCTGCTTCATGTCCTTCTTTCAGGGCCCCCGAGATTCTCTTCAGACCAGAGCTGATTGGCCGAGATCATTATGGGATGCACGAGAGCCTCTACAAGTCAGTCCTCAGCACCGACATAGACCTGCGGCGGGACCTGTTGGGGAACATCGTCCTATCAGGTAAAGCCATGGTTTACCGTTTCCTGTGGACTCTTTCAGTGTAAAAGTCCAAGGCGGTCACCGGTTTAACGTGCAAACTTTATTACTGCTGCTACTGTGACATTGAGGAGGTTTTTGATCTGTTATCATGGGCGGCAACTTGCCTAATTTAACTTGCGCTGACTTCCGGTGTCAGGTGATCCAATCGTTGTTATCCGATCGTTTGTTTTGTTCGTTGTATGTTTGTTCGTGAAGGCGGGAACACGCTCCTGGCGGGCCTCCCCGAGCGTCTGCAGCGTGAGGTGGGGGGCATGGTGCCGGGGGAGCTGGGGGCGC
>OMKN01022834.1:2664-14687 GCA_900302345.1 Melanonus zugmayeri
CACCAATTATGTACAGTACTCTGGTTTCTTTCACACATACCTCATCTTGTTCTACACTTACCTCTTCCCCGTCATCCTCTCCTCATTCTTCCTGCAGTCTCTATTTCCTGACTACACTCTGGCTCATACACTCATCTCTCTTGCCCGCTCTCGCTTTGTAGCCATGCACCAAATATAAAAAACCAAAACAAATAGCAACTGTAATGGTAGTATATTAGAAATACTGTGACTTAATATTTGATGTTGTGTTAATTCCTCTCCAGACTTCTTCCAACACCAATGTCAGAAATGTCAGAAACATGTTTTGCAGTTTTGTATTTAAAAGTAAGTAAAGACTAACCAAAGGGGCAGCGATTATTGATTTTGCAGTGGTGAAAAAAAGGCATACAAAAACAAGGGACAAAATATGGATATGTTGACCACAGGTTTCCTGAAACTGAGCTTTTTACATTCCCACCATTTTCGGCCCTTCTCTTCTCTTCTCTTCTCTCATCAAACACATTTTTCTTCCTTCCTCATCTCACACCTTTCAACTATTCATTCCCGCTGCTCATTTAATCCACCGCCTGCCCAAATACCTCCCTCCATTCATCTTACCCTCTTCCCCAACACCTCAACACCTCCAGTCCCTCCCAATGGCTTTGAGCTGAAACCACCATAATGATGGAGCACCACGGGTCCCCGACAGGCTGAAAGCTCACCTCTTTTCTGTCTCCTAAACACACTGACAGACTGCACACACACACACACACACACACACACACAGTGCTGAGGTGGTGGGCCTGTCCTGGTAGCAGCCATCGATCATGCGGCCGTAAGCCTTATGTAGGAGCTGTGCGTTGAGAGTCACATGTGTCCAGCACTGTGATGGATTACAGGGGATATGCAGGCTGTAGGCCTGTGTACTGCAGCCTTTAGCACAGCTGGACAACCATGCTGCTTAGCCTGCACCCTTCCATGCCAAAACACCACAGTGATTCATTACAAAGGTCGCTGTCCAGTAAAAAAAAAAGGACGGTATTATGAACTAGGCTAAGACCCAAATGCACGACCCAAGTAGACAGAAGGAGATAAACAAAGGATTTAATAAAGGATAGCAGGCTAGTACAGGGAGAGTAAACAGACAGGCAGGGGCTCGGCAATGGCAGGGTAATCAGACAGGCGGGGGTACGACAACGGGCAGAGTAGGCAGACAGGCGGGGAATCTGCAATGGCAGGGTAGTCGGGCAGGCGGAAGTTTGGCAAAATCAAATCTGCCAAAAAACAAAGCCCACCTGGCCTGACGGGACTGTTTTGCCGTCTGGATGTAGGCCAGGTTCTTGTGATCTGTCCAAACAATGAAGGGTTGGTCCGCCCCCTCCAACCAATGCCGCCACTCCTCCAGGGCTTGCTTCACGGCCAGCAGCTCACGGTTCCTGACATCATAGTTCCGCTCGGGCGGAGTGAGCCTATGGGACAGGAAAGCACAGGGGTGGAGCTTGCCATCAGATGATGAGCACTGCGACAGGACGGCTCCAACCCCAGTATCCGAAGCATCCACCTCCACCATGAACTGCAGGCTGGTATCGGGTTGCAAGAGGACGGGGACCGAGATGAACCAGCAAAGCCAAGAAACTGCTGCAGCTTCTTCCTGTTGGAAGGGGTAGACCACTCTGCCACAGTGGCCACCTTTCCCAGATCCATCTCCAGCTTACCTCGGCCAATGATGTAACCCAGGAAGGGTACGGAGGGGATGTGAAAAACACACTTCTCTGCCTTGACGTAGAGCTTGTTCTCCAGAAGGCGTGGGAGTACCTGGTGGACGTGTCACTCGTGTTCCTCAGGGGTCGGAGAAAATATCCAAATGTCATCAAGATACAAGATTTAACATGTCCGGCTTTGGATAACCCAAATGGCATCACCAGGTACTCGAAGTGGCCGAGGGGAGTGTTGAAGGCGGTCTTCCACTCGTCCCCCTCCCGAATGCGGACTAAATGATAAGCACTCCGGAGGTCAAGTTTGGAAAAGTGGGTTGCGCCGCTATGGGGGACGAAAGCAGAGTCGATGGGCAGAGGATACTTATTCTTAACGGTGATGACGTTTAAGCCACGGAAGTCTATGCAGGGCCGCAGGGAACTATCCTTTCTGTCAACAAAGAAACCCGCGCCTACCGGGGAGGAGGAGGGGCAGATTATTTCAGCGGCTAACAACTCCTTAATGTAACTCTCCATGGCCTCTCACTCAGGCCGGGAGAGGTTATACAACCGACTGCTGGGGAGTGGAGCGCCAGGCAGGAGGTCAATTGCACAGTCGTATGGGCGATGGGGAGGCAAAGGCACAAGGTGTTTACTGAACATTTGCCCTAGCCCAGGGTACTGTGTGGGCACCGAGGACAGGTCCGGGGGTTACCGGGAAAGCGAAGAGGTGATTGGCTGTAGTGGAATGGAGACAATATGCTATGACAGTAAGTAATGAAACCTTCCCAGAGCACCAGTCCAAGTGAGAGACTGAAGCGAAGACTCTCTGCCACCACTCACGTATACGATTGTCCAAACGGGTTACCAAAGTTATCAAATGTTCAAGGCTCTCCGGTTCGTCCTGCAGAGCGACCTCGTCCCAGCCACTCTCTGCGGCGAGAGTCTGGAACTCAATGACCAAGGAGGGTACACTGCGGGACCCCTGGTGGAGGGAAAGGAGCCGCTGTGCTGCATCCCTTCCTTGGACGGGATGGTCGAACATGCTCTGCATAGGAGTGGTTCACTGGGCTTCGATGTTCCCATTCTGCTGTGGCCCAGGCGAGAGCCTCACCTCTCAGGGAGCCGATCAGGTAAGTAATGCGGGAGCTATCAGAGGCATAGGACAGGGGCTGTTGATCGAAAACTACTGCGCATTGTACTAGAAACGCCCGACAAGATCCAATGTCCCTGTCATAAGCAGTGGGAGACGGAACAAAGGGTTCACGGTGCGAAACTGGGGCACTTGGAACTTGACTAGGTGACTCAGTAGGTGCCGGGGGGCTGGCCGGATCTTAAGGCTAGAAATGGCGGCCGAGATGTTAGCCAGGCTCTCAGCGATCTCCTGGAGAGCCTGGTTGCGGCGGGCATGGAAGGAGCCATGGCTAGAAACGGCTAGGCGTAGGGCTTCTAGATTGGCTGGGTCCATCGTTGGCCAGATCGTACTGTTATGAACTAGGTTAAGACCCAAACGCACGACCCAAGTAGACAGGAGGAGATAAACAAAGGACTTAAAAAGGATAGCAGGCTAGTACAGGCAGAGTAAACAGATAGGTCGGGGCTCGGCAATTGCAGGGTAATCAGGCAGGCGGGGGTACAGCAACGGGCAGGGTAGTCAGCCAGGCGGGGAATCGGCAATGGCAGGGTAATCAGACAGGCGGGGATTCGGCAATGGGCAGAGTAGTCAGACAGGCAGGGGTTCAGCAACTGCAAGGTAGTCGGGCAGGCGGAAGTTTGGCAATGGGCAGTCGTACATACGGAGGTTCGGCCGGGGGCCGGCAGGCAAGGGGTCGGCAACAGGCTGGAAGAGGCATCAGGCAGGCAAGGGGTCGGCAACAGGCTGGTAGGAAAACTGGATAGCAGGGAAGTAGCGAGGGACGAGGTTTGACGGGTACATGAAAACAATCTGGCGATCTGGAGAGTGGATGGAAAGCTGGGGTTTAAATACAAGTGGCTGAGTGATTGATGAACTACAGGTGTGAGAACTGAGCAGGTGAAATGAATGAAGCAATCAATGAGAAGGAGAGAGATTGGCTGCTGCTAATATGAAGGCGAGGCTGACCTAGTAGGCGGGACAGATCTAGTGGGTGTGACAACCAGAGAAAAATGCAGCCAAAAGCCATTTCTATTCACGCAGACTTTTACGCAATCCTAGTCAATAATTGCAAAGAGGCCCTTTTAGAGGTGCACACCTACCAGGAACCCTAATGAGACTCTCTCTCTATACCTTCCCTTGGCCACAAGCATCCTATTTCCAAACTCTGCTCTTTAAGGCGAATAGGGACTGAGTGTAGGAGAACGTGGGGGACAAAAAGTTAACCTTATGTACAAGCGTGGAATACTGCTGAGAGGGGTTCTCAGAGAACTGCCTTCTACAATTATGCTACTTGGGCAAATATCCATCAGCCATGATGCAAAATTCAGAGTATGCTGACCCCAGGGGATTTTCCACCGCAAATATTGAGGTGGCCATGGTAACCTAAGGGGGCGATCACACAGAACAGCGGCCGCTTTTCTGTTGTTTTCCTATGGTACAGTGTGCCTGTGCTGAGCTCCTTTCTTGTGATGCGCGTCACGGTTTTCTGCCATTTTGTTCAACTTTGTGCACTGGGTGTGCGGAACAGCGCCGCTCATCAATGAAAGAGAAACAAAATGTCCAACGACGTTGAGAAGCTGATTTTGGCAGTGTAGGGATAGTAGTTCATTTAAAAATGAAAGCCATTGTAAGAGCTTGGCGTCTTGTCAAGTCAATTTGTACTGTTAAAACTGTATGAACGGCCCTGAGGAAGGCTTTTTGTTTTTGCACAGGCGGGGCCACGTAGTACTGGATGAACGTTGTTCCAGGTCAGCTCAATCCACCTAATCACCAGTGTACCTCTTCAATGCAACAACCGTAGCTTGCATTAGCTACAATACTAACTCAAACTGGAAAACCTCAAAACAGTGGCCACACAAATAGAGCAGCAAGAAGCAAACAGACATATGCTCTATCTTTGTTTCAAACATCAGAATGAAACCACCAAAGCGATCCTTCATTTATTTCTACAGGTACTAAAAGGCATGTCAAACCACGTGGGTATCTCTTCAACGTGTATTGGGAATTCAAGGTGAAACAGAGATGATGGCTCACTTAAAATGTAGGACAACCGTTTCACTCGGAAGGGTTTGTGAATGTCCGTGTGTGTGTGTGTGTGTGTGTCTGTGCGCGTGTGTCCGTGCAAATACGCACGCCATGTCTTTTGTGTGCATGTGTATTGGAAGCCAACACATACATGGCTGTCACACTGCCATTTCCGTTCAGCAGTACATTTTAACATATAATCTTTCTGCCCTGACCTGTCACCGTTTCTCTCATCTTTCCCTTTGGCCAGTTCCACTTCTCCCGTCTCATTTAATCTACTCTGTTCACAGCCGCGTAAAAAGATTTCTAAGATTCACTGTTATGTATATTTCTTTGCATGCACAGCTTAGCAAAGCTGAAGGAATCTCCAACAGTTGCTAAAAATGCTTTGGTGGATGCTGATTCCCGCCCCTTGCTGCTCCACTGAATGTGTACTTTGAAGGAGGAGGAGGTGCTTTGGGTGCACAGCATTGTCATAGTTATAGTCATTATAGTGAAGACTGTACATAACTCCAAACGGCCGCTATTAACCTTCCAACAGCCATTGGCACAGAAGCCGTGTCTGTGCTAGGGCATTCACAACTGCTGCATTTTCACAATTCTCACAATTCTTGCCAAATTCTCTCAAATACAACCAGCAAAGGGTTAACTAATGTAGGCGGGACCAACCTGGGGCTAGGTGAAATAGCAGAGTCCTCGATTGGTTCTGAGAGGCTGTTTACAAATGAGCCGTGATCTGATTTGGCTAGCAAGCTTGTCTGACCTGGAGATACCATTTGACTGCAGTAACAACACGACTGCTTTCTTGCAGGGATAGCGGAAGTCTTTCCTTCTCTAAATACCTGAAATTCTGTTTATTTAACATGGCATAACATAGAAAATGATTGTTCAAACAAATCTATGTTCAACAACAACCAAAGTTATGTCCACCTTCGGTTGTTGGCTGTAGATGCATTGCTTTATGGTGCCACTGCACCATGGTAAAACCACAGATGAACGATTAGTCTACAACAATGCATAGTGTCGACTAATGGTTTTGATAGTTGACTATTCTGTGAAATCCCTAGTCTGCACTACTAACCCAGAGAGAATAACTCATCAAACGTATACCTCTCAATGAAAAGCTTTACCCAAACAGTCATTATTCATTGAGCAAGCATCAAGTTGATTTGTCCCAATGCTTTGGGCATGCAGCCATGAACGACTCCATTGTACAGGAATAAGAGCAGCAACCAAAAAAGAAACAAAGTGTATCGCTTCAGGTAAAAGTCAAAGGCAAATTCAGAGGCTGACACACAGTAATCCTACACCGTGGCAACTGTACCCCGACCCAGAGCCTATTCTAATGAGAAACAAATAGACTGTACCGTTTCACAGCTGTTGAGAGATAACACTGCGGTAAGTACACACACAGCCATGCAGAAAAATGTGTTTAAACAAGACTAGGTCAAAACCTAGTATATGGCTGGACCGTGTATGGTCAATGTGCGAAATTGTGGCCAATTTGTTACAGGGATAGTCAGTGTCTATAATGTGAATTCCTGGATATTAAATGTTCATCTGCAATTTTCTGTAGTGGTCGTAGTAATATTTGTTGTTAAGTGAACTGAAGTAGCATCACATGACATGGTTAAGCTACGATTGAGTCCAAAAAAAGGTTATAAATGCTGTAGCAAGAACAATACTTTCCACTCATATCTTGGGATGTTTGATTTGAAATTTTAATTATAACTATTCTAATTATGTGTTAACTCCCCCTGCGCTTTCATCTGTTTCTATCTGCGGATGTCTCGTTTTTCTCACTCTGTACTGTTTTGTCAGAGTGATTGTTATTTGGGGTGCTCTCGCTCATGCCTCTCTGAACATGGAGAGCTGTTTTCTCTCGTTGGTCTTCGGTTGTACCATCCAGGAGCAGCAAAATATTCCGTACGTAGCGTGCGATAGGTTTGGAGCTGAGTGGAAGCGCTGTAAACGCCTTCTGAGGACGTAAGTGAGGACTTGTGTCTATTTCTATTACGTAGATGACGTAATAGAAAACTGTTGGTGCGGAATCATTTTGAAAGTGCAACGGCCAATGGGGAAACACCAACACTCGGCCGCACCAATGGTGTAACTTCATCACTCAGCGAACTTTGATCACTCAGTGATGGACAAGTCCGTTTCTAAGGCTGATCCCTGCGGTCCAGCCAAAAACAAAAGCAATACACGGTGAAGAACACTGAAGCCTTCCACTGAAGGAATACACCACCCAAAAGCGAATTGTACACCGGGAGTACAACTCTCATTATGTCATGGAGAAAGAGCACAGAGAATACTACAGCCAGCCATTTCTGATTCCAAAAAGTTGATTGGAGAACAATCTCAAGTAACAGCGAAACATCAAAATGTCAAACCCACCAGTTGATCAACAATCAGTGGCCGTATGAAGGTGTAACACTGAGACCCGGGTGGTATATTCCTTTAAACATAGCACATTAACACATTAGCACATTACATGCCTGCTAGCCATTCTTACTTCTCGTACGTAGCCGTGACGAAGAAGGCGTACACGTGCGTTTGTTTGTGATGCCGAATTTGGATGATGAGCTCGGGGATGCCCAGCCGGATGTGGTTCAGTAGCCATAGCAACGTGTGGTCGTCCGTGGTGTCTGAGAGAGAGGGAGAAACGAAGGGAGACAGGGGTACGCCATCATTCAGTAGAACTGATGGAGCATGCAGACTACGCATACTATGGACTAAGTAGATCAATATTTGTTATTATAAAAAAATATAAATCCAATGTCCAAAATCTGAAATTACAATCAAATTACAACTGGAATCAGATAGCGAGCGATAACAGATCTGCTTGGCAGATCGTGTATCTACAATCTATGCATCTAATCTATGTGTCCGCCCGCGTGTGATTATGTGTTATGCACGTTTGTGAGTCTGTCTGTCCGTATTGTGTGTGTGTGTGTGTATACGTGGAATATTTACCTGCAAATGTCATGAGCAGGTCACAGTTCTCTGTGGGCACCGACTTCATCCAGGACTTATGAGACATGATGTGTCTCCCAGCCTGGAGTAGCCGCTTGCCAAACAGCTTGTCTATCAGAGAGAGAGAGAGAGAGAAATAAATGGTCACCTTGTTAGACTAAAGCCTGGTCAAGTGTACATATCACCGCCACCCCCCTCCCCACCACACCCCCCCAATGCAACATGACATACTGGACCCAACCCCTTGAACACCAACGGCTACAAACACAGCTTGTCAACACTCAAACACACACACACTTCAGGACCTGAAGCCCAGGAGACAACTTCAACCGGCGGGACAGACACAGCCATGAAGCGCCAGTGTCTTTTTCCCCAAAGACATCAAGCAAGCCGAATATAGCTCATGCGCAACAGTACAGTAATATAGCACTACAACGCTGTGTCAACGCTTACTCAGTCACACCACGCAACAGCACCACCACTACAGCTCAACACACAGAGACCACACGCACATTCCCATTCATACGAGGTTCATTCGGAATTGCATTTTCTGCATGTGTCTGGAGCTTTCTCCGCATAATGCAGCAATACTCTGGCGCGATCTGATTTTGAGTCATGGTTTCACATCTGCCAAGCAAAACAAGCCTGTTCTTTATTTTATCAGAGCTGTTTTAAAACGGCTCTGATAAAATACATTTAAAAAGGACCCTGTTGCTCAGTGTAAACCGAGAGAGTAGATTGTACAGAAAGGGGCCTCCCCAATTCTTTTCTTATCACTACGGAAGCCCAGAGACACCACTTGATCACGGTTCCCAAAGAGACGGCGAAACAAGCGGAGCCTAGAATGTACACAAGCAAGGCAAACACGGGACATGAAAGTAAGGCAAGGTTTACTTAACTCAGCAACTATGTTAAAACATCATGTACTAAACACGCATACACCCATGAGACTGCATGCATTCTCATTGTTTTTGTAACAATGCTGGCAATATGTGTGAAGAGGAATATCAATAAAGCTGTATGAATTAAACCTAATTATATTGCTTTTAATTCAACTTGAATTTAATTTAGAAAGTGGATATGGACATGCCTGCCACATTCTGGTTAGTAATGGTCATTGGTCAGGTCCTTTCAAACAGATCAGAATGAAAGGAAATCATCATACGAATCAATGATAATAATCAATCAAATAACATCCGATATTAAATAAATAAGTAAAGTTTTTGTTTTAGTTCAATTAAAATCTTGACATGGATACTAGAAATAAAAACATCAACATGTTAATAACTGAAGCCCCAGTTTGCCGTTATGACAAACCCAAACGTGCGATGAGTAAGAAGCTAAATATTTCAGAAGGATAGCATTTTTCGCTGGCTGTGGTACTTACAAGCAAGCAGTGACAGATCTAGCTTGTTCCATGCCGCTCGCACCTTCTGAAGAACACTTTCAGACATCACAACCAAGCAAAGGACAGGGCAAAAGGGCAACACTCAGAAAAGGTTCAAATCCTTTGAACCTTATATGCAATCATGCCCCAATCAAGCTTTGACTCCGCGTCAGCTGAAGGAGCAGCCCCTGCCACCAGCGCTAGACGTCTCTTATCCTCGCCATGAGCTGCATTCTAATGAGACCTGGAGCCATTGTTGACACCAAGCTCATCACACAAACCAAACAGTGTACACACACACACACACACAACCATGCACATTACAAATAGTTCAAACTGCTGGTGGCTCCTGGTTTGTCAGCCAAGACCAGGCCAGCTCAATAGGCTGGTGTGCGTGTGTGTGTGTGTGTGTGTTTTCCACGTTGTAGCATACTCCTCGCTACTAGCCGCCTATGAAAGCTCAAACCTTCAATGTGGCTGATTACAGGGCCTCCCCGAGATGACAGGACACAGGGCGATGTTGAAAGCCGGTTTATTGCTGAGATGTACAATGAATTGTTGATGAATGAGCAGATGGTAGAAACTGACATGTAGCAGCGCTCAGACCGGTGTGCAGCCTCACCCAGCCCCAGAGTCTAATGAGTCTGACTCCGGCCAGGTGAGGCTGCTTAAACCACACACACACACTCACACATGTCTTTGAAGAAAGATAGGCGAGAGAGCCAGAGATTGTGAGAGAGATAGTGGGAAAGGGACAGAGTTCACTCTGTGTTTGCATTGGCATTCTGTACAAACACATGCTGGCAGCAAGGCTGTCTGGTTTCCTCTTGGGAAGCCCTGGTCGAAAATGAAATAAAAGGCTGTCATCACTTCCACCATATGAGCCCCCCCCACCGCCCATTAGCCAGCCCTCTTGAGAGCGCTCCAGCCGCTCATCAGGGACAGTACTACTAATGTAAAGCTCCGGGGCCGCGGGGCGATGGTGTTCTACTAAAACAAGCCGAGGTGAGGGACAGTTTAAATACGTCTATGTTGTTATGCAGTGTGTGTGTAGTGACACGACACGCTCTACTGGCAATCGACTTGCAGCCTGACACAGTTGTGAGACATTCGCTTGTTATGCTACCATTATGTCTGCCCATTATGCACCCATTGCACTCCTAACCGTCCCTGGAAGGAGGGTTCCTCTTTCTGTGTTCCTTCTCAAGGTTTCTTCCTTGATAATAAAGTTTTTCCTTGCTCTTTGAGGGGCTAGGGTTAGGGGGGAGGTCATATAATATGGCCTGTGAAACCCTTTGAGACTCTAACTGTGATTAAGGGATATAAAATTGACTTGACACAGATTGTGATGACAGTTGTGTTTGTTTACATTATGACTTGCTACGTTTATTTTTTTCTATCCATAACACTAGGATCACGGCTTCCCGAACTTATCCGACCACCATGTTCCACCATGGATCTAACCAAACCACCCACCATCACAGAGAATCTAGCCATACTCTGTAGAGTGTATGTGGTTGGTGGTTTAAGCAGCCTCACCTGGGGCCTCATTTATAAAGCTCACGTACGCCAAAAAGAATGCGTACGCCACTTATACGCAAATGTTCGGATTTATAAAAAACATTTTTTCTAATTGTATCTAATTGCCAGCTATCCTGTTTTTCTGACAATCAGCATTGTAAGTGGTTTCACGTCTGCATTTAATCTAACGGAGTCATCGTCTTCTCTACCCATACATAAAATCCATCATTCATTCATTCATTCATTCAATTAAATAAGCAATCAATCATATGCGTGGTTCATAGATAGCAACTGAACTTCGCACCTGTTCTATATAATGTCATGTTCGAGGGTGGGTATAAAATGACATGGAATTCTAATGCGTAACGATGCACAATGGCTGGAGCTACTGCTATTCCGCGACAACGACTTTAGAAGAGAGCGAGTCTTCAGAGACCGACAGGACCTCCGCGCCAACGATGACGAGTGGCTCATCAGCCGGTTCCGGCTCCCCAGGCCGGTCCTCTTGGATCTCTGTGCTGACATACAGACACACAATACATGTGTGAATACATGTTTAAACACTCATCCAATCATACCGCAACGCGATGAGCCGCCGCGTGTTGTGATTGGCCCTCCGTCAGGCAGCGCCGTCATGGTCAGTAGTATGAATATATAGGCAACTATGGGCGTTACAAGGGTGGGACAAACCGCGCGTTCACGTGCGCAAAGTTTCGAAGTGATTGTGATTTATAATTTGGGACAGGCCTGGGACATGCGTGCGCAACTCTTTATGAATCACAAAATCGTTGTGCGTACCTTTTGGAACTTGCGGACAGCCGCAAGCTTTGGCACGCAAATCCTACGCCAGGTTTTATAAATGAGGCCCCTGGTCTCTGGCAGAGGAGGTGGTTGACTGGGTGCTGGAGGCCCTTGTGCTGAGGTGGCTGCAGAGAAGCAGGTGGGGGGGGGCTGAAGTACTGAATCTTCTCTGTAAAACACATTAGTACTAAATTCATTGACACGTAAAAACGAGTTTGAGATGAGTTTACTGACTGCAACGATACTTGTAACTTATTTCTCCGTCGTTGTATGGCGGAGATATTGATTGATCGATCAAGTAAACGCGTTGAAGACGCGCCGGAGCAGGCGCCGACCTCAGAGGGTTTAACTAGCCACCTTTACACACACTCAGAGGGTTTAACTAGCCACCTTTACACACACTCAGAGGGTTTAACTAGCCACCTTTACACACACTCGAGGCTGAGCCCTGTCTGGAGAGTATCTACCATCCGCTCATTCATTCAAACATGAATCCGCATCAATA
>OMKN01022852.1:0-15002 GCA_900302345.1 Melanonus zugmayeri
CGGCCGGGCTGTTGCTCCTGCGGGGCGGCGACAACAAGGGGAAGGATTTAAACGAGGCGTTTAATCCCGTGCCGGGCGGGTGGGTGGAGAGAGTGGTTTTCACATTTAAGTCGACAGCGGGAGTCTTACTTTAATGGACAGCGGGAAACTTTGTAAAAGGATTATTTTTAGGGACTTACGATAAGAAAGAAAAAGTAACCGGGGACGGCAATATCTCTTGGCGAGTTAAAGGAAAAGTGCAATTGGTGTTCTCACTGGGGGTTGATGTCACTTGGTACAAACTGTACCAAGTAACATCACCTGACACTCATTTGAGCCAATGGGAAACATTAATTGTTGTAACCAATGTTTAGTGCTGGTCTCTCCCGGTGTTAGTTCACCGTATGGTTTAACAAATGCTCTTGGCGGGAGGAGTCCCTTACCGGGGGGTCTTGGAGTGGTCCTCCTTCAGAGGGTACAGCTGTTCCTCCACCTTCTCCCAGCGCTCCAGACAACACCACAGCCAATCAGGACTGGTTACGTGGAGGTGCTTGCAGCCCAGTGCCTGGCGTACCTTTTCAGTGCCTGTGGGGGCAGCGAGAGGATGGAAAGACAAAGGAGTTCATCCCCCAAACAAAAAGACAGAAGTCGCTTGATCTATGTTCACACGTACCGTTGCAGAACGGTAAATCAATGCACCACGAACCTAAATCGATCTGAATTAAGAATCCACAGCACTTAACACTTAGTTCCCCCCACCTGTAGCTTTGTTTACTGGTGTCGGGGTTAGTTACCGGTCTCATTGTGATTTATTGACGCTTGACACAAAAAGGGAAGCCGCATATTGCACAACTCTGACGACGACAACACCCATCGAACACACGCGGGGCCGAGCAATCAAGCGCTCGCTCCGATATTGACCGGCGCACTTCTTTGGGTAGATCTCCCGCCCGGTCGGTGTGAATTATGCTGTCGCTCAATGTGTGGTCGGGCAAGGACAACCGGCTCTCTGCTCTAGAGAAGCCTTAGGATTGTGCACATTGGTAACCACGAGCACCATTTTTAATAATAATAATAGTAATATTAATACATATAATACATTATAATTGTTATATTATTCATTGTTATTATAATTCATCATAATAATTATTATAATTCATCATAATAATTATTATAATAGGCATTATAATTATTCAAATTATTATTATAGCAGAACAGTTAACAGACATCTGCACTAAACAGTTACAGTAGAAGTCCAGAATCACCCTAAAAACATCTAAAAACAAACAACAGAGCAACGTCACTTGGGGAATCGCTGTCCACTTTGAGATCGTTTTAGGTAGAAGCAAATTCTGGATGATTATGAGGCTAGTTCAGGACATTAACAGAGAGAAAAACCATCGGGCTAACTTTTAACATGTCCATCAAACACAGAGCGTGGCCCCGTTGAACCAAAGGGTGGCATTAGTCAGCCAGACGTGGGAGGGGTGGGGGGAGCGGGCCTCGAATATGTCGAGGTCTCCGCCACCGTTGAGTTAAAAGCCACCATTAAATAATCAATCTGGCATGCGAAATGCGAAACGCACGTCCGCCCATGTGCGTCGGCGTAACGGCAGCCGGCGCGACAGGCATCCTTGAGGGTTCTTGGCTCGGGGTTTAAGTGGCCCTGCTGAGGACTTCACCTTAAGCACGCCGGCTGATTATCTACCTGCTGCTGACGTAGCGAGGTCGGCTGATTGCTAAAGTGTTGCTCTCAATGAGGCCGGCTCCCAAGGCAACCAGGGGGGTAAGACAAGTAAATCCACTCCGGGTGCACTTGTGTGATGCTTCAAAAACAGTACAAAAGTAACGCAACACTTGTTTCACCTTGATTTACGATAGACAAAAGTTATTTTTTAGAAACTCTAAGCAGCGTGAGGGAACGACCCACAAGCAGGGATCCCATGAGCAACTGAACTCTTTCGGGGAATAGAACTAGCACCCCCCCACCCGTCAGCCCTTTCGACAACCGACCCGTGTTATGCTGCAAAACGTATCTGTTTTAAAAGTGAAATAAGGTGAGAAAATTAATTGAAAAAAATATCTATCAAGGTATAAATGTTATTTACATTAAATTGTTTTATGTCAAGGTCCAAGAAGTGAGGCGGTTGCACTGCATACTAATGTTGCATTCATTCCAATTCAGATGGATGCAGCAAAGCGAGAAGGTACACACACACACGCACACGCACACACACACACACACACACACCTGTTGGGCCAACTTTGATTGTAATACAGAGTAATACTTAATTCAAGCAACTGATGCATGAAGATCCGTCTGCCCCGCCACTGACATTTTGGTCACAGCTGTTTTCGTTTGAATTCTCGTTGAGTTACCACTGCCATTTCGGGAGGTAATTGTATTGCTTTAGATATTGAAAAGCAGACGGAAGATGTACGTTTCATCTGCCTGCTCCCACTTATATGCTAATTAATTCACCAAATAACTGATTTAGTGTTGATTATGTCATGCAATCAATAAGTTGACCCATGTTCACCGTATAACTAATGATTTCACGTCAGATAATATGTGGTTCAAATTCAAAAAGGTGGTTCAGGAAATACCATATATGGGCCTGCACTACACCTAAACACTGCTTTAATGTCATCTGTGGCTGCAGTGCACTGCCTGCCTTGAGAGAGCAGGGTCAACTAGTCATGACAGCGGATCAGAGACTACCCTCATTTCCCTTGTAATCTTGTCTATTTGACGGTCAAGATATTGTTCACGCCACCTCAGTAATCTGTGGGTGAAGCTCATGAATTTTCACCTGACTTTCCACAACATAATTATTTTTTAATAAAAAGGTTTTCCATTGTCATCTGAACTGCACCCACTGCATCACTGTCAGGTGAAGCCAGCGTGATGCTTGCCTTTACTTGCTCACCATGCCAATGCTGTGATTTTCATTTGCATGGAAATATGTATTTTTGTATTTAATATACACACAACTGTTTTTTGTTTGTAGCCTGAAATGAAATGAAAAATGATGTTATTACAATTCATTAACTTGAACATCATAATCATCCAAGAAAACAAGGACACAATAAATAGGTTATTTGCTTTAAATTCGTCAAAGCTGTTCTTCTTCTCGGTAAGCATTTAAACAAAGAAAAATATCTTTACCATTACTTTTTGTGACCAATTCATTTTAGGCATGTTCATTTAGAGAATGCCACAAAAACACACCACTAATCGGTTTAGATGCTGTGAATGGGCCCCCACCAGCACAAGATAAAAAAGACGCAAGATGAAATGCCAGCCCACGAAGGCGACGGCAGAACCGCCATCCAATCCCAGCTTCGCCAGAAATCAGTCACGATAGCATCAGTGTAATATAGCTCTGTTGTCTGTATATATTATATAAAATATGCCTATATTCAGTAGGCCTATACCAAATGTAGGGCCTATTAAATGGCTCTCAAACAAATATGTCTCTCAAATTGTACTAGGCCTAACAGTGCGTTCTTGTGTCTGAGACGCAGCGCCATGCACACAGAGTATGGACTTCTAGTTCTTCAAAATAGCAAAAAGCAGTGAATTCTTCATCGTGGATATAATTGTGTGTTCCGTCCGTCCGTCTGAAACAAACCAAATATATGAAATGTCTCTTAAACGAATCAATCAAATGTTACGATAGGCTATAATATATAATAATTACATAATTAAAAAGGTTAATGTCATTGTTGCCATTATTATTATTATCCTACCTTATCTCCTACTAAACAATGTAGGCATTTCCTTGTGTAACCCCTCAAACGAAAAACACTACAGCCGTTCTATCTGGGGCATAATATCTACTAAACTTGGCCTAATAGGCTGCATCGTGTGACTTATAGTTCTGGTCCTAACTGATGTGACTTGATAAATACATAGATACATCTTCCACATGCAAGACGCAGCTTGAGGTTAAACTAATGTCTGTCAGTCGAATGTCTAAGTTGTGCAGGCCTATTCTCAAAACGAAAAGCCACAAAATAAAGAAATCCAAGAAATACTTCAGCACGCCACTCGCAAATTAAATAAATAAAATATTTAAGCACACCGTGCGCAAATAAAAAAAATCTTAAAATTGGTAGTCGCACGGGTGGGTGGACATGGCTGTGAATAGGATCAAGAGGGCATTGGCAAGGGGTGTGTGTTTTCTGGGTGTGTGTGTAATTTATATATATATATATATATATAGGGATAGGAATCCATCATGAGGAGACAAGCCACTGATCACTTCATCATTCATGAAATAATATGGTAATCGGAGGAGCTCGGATGAACTTGACCTGCTGCTTCATTATAGAAACATTATTTGCATTGATCACCAGTGCTGCTCCAACACTGTCCTCATGAATAACTGCTGATCTGTAGTCATGCAGCATAGCACGAAAAAACAATGAAAAGAGATTCGCCTATGGCCACGTATATGTGTGGCGACATGATGAAATATATCAGGAAAAATGGGGAGACGGCTCTAAAGTACAATATCAGCACTGCAAGCTTGTGTTTTTATGTTAAGAAACCGTGCAAAAAAACGTCATGACGTGCACAATGTCAAAAAATAGAATCCCTGATGCAAGCAGCGTACTCACAGGTAGACCATCAGTCATGAGCAGTCAATGTTCAGTACAGAATTTCATTAAGGAATACAGACTGGAAATGTATCGGCGGCAATGAACAGAATGACATGGAACTGATTTGAAGGGACAGACTTTAGAAACAATAAAAAAAGAAGCTTCATTTGCAAATGTGACCACAATATTGTTTAGTGTGTATTGCACAAGTGCACCGATAACTCTGCGGCCACTTTTGTTCACTTTCATTAAACACACGAGAATTGACTAAAATCCCATCGGTACAGCTAAAAAATATATAGTAGTCGTTTGTCAACATACCGGCTCTCGCCGCGATGAGATGCGTCGTCCGACAGGGGTCTTCGGCGCCGAGCGCCAGGCTCTTGCCGATCTTGGCCCCCAGCACCTTGGCGTGGTAGTACTCACGGGTCCTCTCCATGGGGTAGTTGGTCGGGTAGAGGCCACTGAACACGATGGTGGCTCCCTCCAGCACCTTGCCCTTCAGCTCCGGCACGATCTTGCGGATGTCGGGCATCTCCGGAGCCTCCTTCCTCTGGTAGACCTCGTAGCGGGCGTAGTACTCGGCGTGGATCCTCTGCAGCACCTCCTCCAGGTAGATGAGGTGATCGTCCTGGTCGTGGTCGTGGTCGTCCTCCTCCTCTTCGTCATCGTCGTCGTCCTCCTCCTCCATGCTCTGGTCGAGCAGCTCCTCGCCGGTGGTGACCCCGGAGAGCTCGCTGTTCTGGGACTCCGTCTCGGGCTCCCTCTTGTCTGAGCAGCCGTTGCCCAGCTCCTCGGGGTCCAGGAGGATCGTGCCTCCCGAAGAAGCCTCCCCCGTGGCCACGCTGTTCCCTGCCATTTCCTCTGCCTCTTTACTTTCTTCTTCTACTGCCGCTATTACTTCATCCTTCTCTTTACCACCCTCTCCCCCCGCCGCCCCGTCCCCGGGCTCGGTAGACAGCGTGGGGCCGGCGTCATGCCGATCATGGCTCCCCGACGGGCTTGCCTTCGGGTCGCCGCCGCCGCTCTCCGTCGCCGCGTTGGGGGACTTCTCCGTGATGGAGTCACAGTCGCTGTCGCTGGACAGGTCAAAGTCCAGGTTGTTGGTCACATGGGCCTGTGCCGGAGATGGCTTCTCCGAGCCGCCGGTCTCTCCCGAGCCCGGTGTCCTGGCGTTTTCGTCCCGGGCACACAGATCCGTCCGGTCCCCCGTATCCGCCCGGTCCCCCGTATCCGTTCGCGTTGACCTAGATTCCCCCTGGCGACCCGGCTCTTGGTCCCGGTCCCGGGCCGCTTTGTCCTCCCCGCCCCCCGTGGAATGTGTCCTTTGTGTGTCCGCTGGCATCTCCTGAGGTGATGACGGCGCCGCAGGCTCCTCCTTGCCGCCGTTGTTGTTCGGCGGCCTCCCTCTCTTTTTGAGGCCGTTGTTCTGCTCCTCGCCTCCCGATGGCTCCGTGCTCTCCGCAGGCCGACCCGCTGGGAGATAAACAACAAAAAAAGCCTTTAGAATGGTGTTGACCACGAGCAGCGGTGGGACTGGACATTGCGAGTGTCCTAATGGAAATCCATCCCTTAGCTCTCGGTAAGAACGCCGCCGTGTGAAAGGGATGTTTGGACAAACCGTTTTTAGCCTCTACAGCTAACGATTAGCGATGGCAAGGCCAACATACTGAATTACAACATATTGAGCCTGACAAAGCTCTTCCGTTAGAGGAGTTTTTACTTTCTTACTTAAGTTCATAACCTGGCCTATAGCATATCTCTGCCAACTACTCAAACCTGCACCATTTAACTCTTGCAGTGAAAGTTAAATGGTGCAGGTTTGAGTAGTTGGCAGAGAGCCATCACATTTTTCCTCACTTATTTTCTAACCTTTTTCTACACGGACCAAATTGAAACCTGAATAAAGAATAAATATCTGTTTTGATAGTTTTGGACAAGGAGGAAGACTGGCTGCACTGAAAAAACTACATTTGAAGAAGAGATGAACGCTGTCAACAAGTTGCATAGTGCAGGTTTAACGCATGTCAATACAACTAGGAGCGATTGGTTCATAGATATGACGGTTTCCCCTTAGCCTGGCCCAGAGGTCCAATAGAAACACGTTTCTTCCTAACAAGATATTATGGGTATATTATAGGGTATTACTACCCTAACAATCATGGGATCAATATTATAGTGTCCCCATGTGGATTTCCCTTGTACACGGCCCATGAATGAGCAGTTGTTGTGGGCGACAGTGGCTCAGGGGGTAGAGCGGGTTGTCTGGCAACCGGAAGGTTGTTGGTTCAAGTGTCGAGGTGTCACTGAGCAAAATGCTTAACCCTAATTGCTCCCGATGAGCCGGCTGTCGCCATGCGTGGATGAATGCATATATGAATGGGTGAATGTGAGGCACTAATGGTGAAGCGCTTTGAGTGGCCACTGGTCTGAGGATCGCTCTATAAATGCATCCATTAGTCCATCAGTTGAGCCCAGCAGGACATGCATGGGCTGAAGAACAGGCTATGGTTATGGTGGTGGTGGTGATGATAATGGCGGTGCGCTCACTTGATTGGCTCGCCATCGAATAGCACCTGACCTTAGAGTTAGAGTAGAGTAGAGTAGGGAGCGCTACCTTAGAGTAGCGCTCCCTTTGACTCGGAGGCAATAAAGACAATGAGGCATTAGTGTAAGACTCATGACACAAGAAGGACCGGATCTTAGGAGAAGAGCTTAGGAATGTATGGCTCAGTAACTACATGCTGCATGTTGTTACATTTTTAAATATTTCACATAGGAAAATAAATCACTTTAAAATGATACACAGCATTTGTAGTTGTAAGGAGAAACCTGTTGTTTTCTGGTCGTCTAATATACAATTATCTAATGTAATATACAATGTCAAGTATCAATAAGAATGATAATATCTATACATTGATTTAGTGGTGCGCCATCTGACTGAAATGCACCGTACCCTTCTTGGCTTCCCGTGAGCTGGGCGGGGCGTTGATGTCTCCGGTGCCTTGGAAGTAGATGTACTTCTTCACAGTGATGAGGTTGGGGGCAAACTTCCACACGTCCTCCCGGTCGTCGATGATGCACACCATGGAGTCGCCACACGGGAAGAGGTTCCTGCCGAACACGACGCATTTATGAATGAATAAATAACATCTTATTTCATTTCAGCGCAGTGGGTGTAGTGGGACGCAACAGACTGTATGAACCTACCATTGTTTTATTAGTACAATTATCAATGCCTCTCTATATGAGGCCTCTACCTACTTGCCGACTGATATCATGAGGTGCAGTGAAAACTTAATTATAAGAACAAACATTACCAATAAAAATTAACAGCAACAATAACTGATTGTTGTGTACGTGGTCCAAGGTAAAAGCTGCTGTAGGTAAGATTTGAAAGTTGTAAAAAGAGAGCGGTAAAGAGCAGAAGAGAGCAAGACTTGAAATGACTTGAAACTGAAGTGAAGTGACTTGAAAAGAAAGAACCCACAAAACGTCCCCTCGCTCTCTGCTCCCTCCCTGTTTCTCTCATTACGAAGCGTTGCATTCACTGCGATTTACAGGCAAGATGGATTCCCCAAACCAATCGGGAAGAGATGCCCTGATCAGAAATGAGCCGTCTAAAATCTAATTTGTCTCATACAAAGGAACAGGTATTCTCAGAGCATTTCACTCACTAATAGCTAACAGGTGGCTATGGCATTTCTACCAAGTCACACTCAAATTATACCCCTTATCTTACCTACTTTATATTGCGATAACTGATTTTCAAAGTTGCTCAACCAACAGTCAGTTAAATCAGTTTTAACCTTCTTACTCCCAGCATTGGCTTTGAAAAGCGAGTGAGCGCAAGAGGTTTGTGATTAATTGATTGAGCCGTCGGTTTTATAGAGAATATAAAGATTCAAACCTTAGATTCCCCGTCTTGGAGGAAGGATCAATGCATTCATCCCTGGAGAGGATGCGGTGAGAAAAGAGTTTCTTGTCAGGGTCCAAGAAACCTGCGTGAATAAAAACGAAACATATGTAAATGAATCTCACACACACACACACACACACACGCGCACACACACGCACGCTCTGAACATAACGCTTAGAAATGCATCGCAGAAATGAGCTACCAGATAGTACATTTGCATAATGACTTCCAACTCTCCACTGGAGTCTTTTAGCTCGATCTACGCCATTTAATGGTGAAACATAGGACTAAAGCAGAGAAAAAAGATGTGGCCCGCACTGCGCCGCCTGCCTCTTTGTCCACATGGGTGTGGGGTTACCGTCACTTCTCATGCATCCTGTTTTTCCTCTCATGACATCAAACAGGACAGTATTCTTATCTCAGAAGAGGCCATCACATGCGGCATTTGATGGCACAACTCCGCGATTAATGCGATCATTCGACCCCAGACTGTCGGTCAGGAATAGGTCATCCTCATAGTAACCCACGGCGGCCGCGCCGGCGGAACCAATCGGATGAGCACTAACTTCGGTCGCCCCTCGGAAGCTTCAAGCAAACTCCAAAAGTGCAATCTGAGCGGTGTTACTTCCGACAGACTTCTACCGTATGAGAGGTGGATCCGGCCCTGGACCGGGGACCGGTGACTCCCTCATGTATGCTAAAGGGTTTGTTGTCGGAGTAAGAAAATGTCGGCACTGTAGGCAATATACTCCATGCCATTCTCTCTTTCCATCTCTCTACATCCACCGTGGGACATGTTAAAACCCCCAAGATAAGATAAGACACACTCCTGTCTATCTTCAGATTTTTGTATTAAAGAGATGAACAAAGTAAGGACGACTTGTCTTTTTTGACTCGTCAATTCCCCAGCTATCGTGTGCGCAGTTCCTACCAAACGATATCTAGGGAATAAAATACAGTTGCGTCAGAATAGGGGGGAAAAAAGGACAGATTCTGCCCTCTTGTGTTCACAAACAAGCACTACAACAACAACCACGTGTTTACGCCTGCTGCGGGGTTTTAACCTGCTTAGACGAGGAGCCAGACATGACTTATCTCCACCACAAACGTGTAGGTGGCAACAGAACACCAGCTGGTGAGGTGGCGAGAACGCATTAAGAGCCACTCGCACGGCACCGTTACAGGAGCGTCATGTTCCATGTTATACGTGTCCGAAAAATAGAACGGCGATAGATCTTAAAAAGTAGGATGAGTGCGATACCTGCGATGGTATGTGCATAGAGGCGGCTTCCGAACGTGAAGACGTGCAGCTCATAGAGCTTCGCTATTTTCTCCAGAAACTCCTTGCAGTGCGGACGCAGTCGTGTGTGGAGCATGGGGTCTCCTCGCCCCAGCTGGAAGTGGAAAATCCCCTGGGGGGTGGGGAAAAAAAACACAGGCCTCAAGTTGAACATGATAGGATTAAGAAGAGAGAGATTTAAGTTTCACTTTTGGTTTCTAGCCAGATTTAGTTATTTAAACTGCTGTAAAAAGAAAAGGCTTTGGCTGGGGTTTCAGTAGTAGTGAAGAAGAGAAGTGGGACTTTCTCTGCCTCTTGAATGCGGTGTCGTCAGTAAAATAACTGAGACGACGACGAAAGCAGTTGCACACAAAATCAAACGGCAATGGATCAGTGACTAAAGCTGGTCAACGGGCATCTATAGGCTGCATCCAACTTAAAAGCAAAGTCATTTAGACAATACTAGACACTCAAAAGGTCACACCAAACACATAGGAGACTAAGCTGAAGAAGTCTGCAACAACGTGCTGTACATCTGGTACAATGACAAACCGTAGTTCTTGAAAGTAACTTTGGATGAACGTGTGTGTGGGTGCATGCGTACACAGGGTACCCAGGATGCATGTTTGGAGTGCACGTTGTGCAGCGCTGGAAACGGGGAGCGTGCCCTGTGGTTAAAATACCTTGTTGGACATGCGTGGGCAATGCTGCTCCGTGGTGTGGATCAGAGTCTGGTCCAGGTCCACCATGAGCACCAGCTTCTTGTTCCGGTGCAGTCTCGTCTGGTCCTCCCTGCCCAGCTCCTCTGCTTGCTGCAGCAGCAGGGTGTGCGTTAGGGGGAAGAGAGGGAGGGATTAGGGATTAGGAATTAGGAATCTTTACAAGAAGTCAACTGTAAGCAGTGCAATAAATGAATGGTGGTTTCACACCATTGATTACAAAAATCTGGGGGCAACTATTCATTCATTACATTCAGACAATTTAAACTCGTAAAATAGTATTTGGTGCAGAAATGTTTAGTCCAGATTCAAATACAACACAGATGGAGAGGAGAGGGCATTCAGAGAACCAACCACCACATTGCATCGTAGAGTGGTAGCCAACAATGGCAAGTGTATAGAAATCTGTTTTCTTCTGAATCTGAATGTACATATTCTAAAACCATATTTTCCATAGCGCTTCCAAGCTGTTAGAGACACCGATATTTGTCTCCAATGGCTATTAGATGGTGTTTAACGGGGTCACAAAAGGTCATGTCTATCGACACCAATGTTTTCTTGAAGGACTGATATGCCCCCCTTACCACGACCACTACCCTCTTTCCCCGAGATCACGGCTTACCTCTGAGCTGACCATCAACTCAGGAACGCTGTGCACCATGGAGACTGTTGCCGTGGAGATGGGCACTTGCTGATTCCCATTTGTGCTCTGTAGCCTGAGAGAGCCAGAGAGAACGGTGGAAGAGAAATAGATTGAGCGGGGAGCAATCTTATGATTTCAATGATGTGTGCGCCCATCGCATCTAGCGCGTCTACTGTGATTGTCGACAAGAAAATGTCTCCTAATACGGGGGTTATAAATATACAATATTTCAATATATTTGTTATATTTTCAATATATTATGAAAATATCAATAAAGCTAGAGACTTAGCTTGAGAATGTTTCCAATGCTGTCCATTAATGTGCGTTCTAAAAACAAGCTTGTTAATTCTGTTAGTCCCCATGGTAATGAGGCTTCTGGTCAATAACACACAGCAGTGGAGTCGTGCATCTCTGCTTATATGCAGTTGCTCAATTGACAGTTGTACATTATAGCAGGCGCATGGCCATTACAATGCACCAGACAGAAATGTGTGAGCATTTCACATGCGAGCAGCCTGCCATGTCAAATTGTTTTCCAAATGACTTGGCGCCAGTGAAGGAAATGGTATTAGGTGTCCTGCTCGCACGCACAAGCTCTGATGCCACCTGCTGGCTTTAATGTGAAGTACACAATACTTTTTCACTGTAGGTATTCTATGTATTCTATACATTATTGGTTATTGTCTCTGAGTGGTATTGTATAGTTATGAAGTAAAGAGAATTGTTGATACCAATAATAAGATAATAGGTTATTTGTCATCTAAATTAATTATGATGAGAACATATGCCCGGTTTCACCACAACATATTAAGGAAATCACCATATCGTCACCCTCTTAAAATAATCGCCTAAGTCACTTTTTCAAGTTTTTCAGAAAAGAGACTTCAGACTAAGTCACACACTTGACATAGGCTGTTGCATTACCAGGTAGGAACAGCATTTCTTTTCAATTAAGGACTTGGGCCATTTTACCAGCGGTGGCCAGCATCATGAAGAGATGATTTAGGCAGAAATATAATTTTCCTCAAAAAGTGACTTAGGCCATTATTGGTGTGACGATATACATTAAGGTTCTCACCCCGTTTAGAATCATATTTGTATATTCATAAGCATTATAACATAGGCCTATATAACAATATTGTGTAAAGTTTCCCTCGACTGTCAGGCCAATATATTTTTCCATAACCCCCCATAACCAGCCCTATTAGAACAGTGACAGTGTTTTCAACATTTAAACAAACAAATGAAACTCAAGATACCATTACCCTTCCTCTTAAATGTGTTAGGGTTAGGCCATTATTCAATGTCAGGCATGCTTGTGTTGTGATATGCCATCTTGTCTCATCATCTAATATATGCCATTTATTTGATATAAATTAAGATGTGGTTGACTGGTGGGTATTATAAAATCATCTGCAATCCATATGGGATAGACAACAGGAAAAACATTATGGTAAAATATTTATTAAAAAAACATCTGGTTCTCCCCACTCAATAGTCATATGGGGAATGACGGCATACATGTTAAAATCACTGAATACTGGAGAAGTGAATGATATGATAGTCCAGATGATAATATACATGAAAGCAGCTTTAACCCGCACTATGAAACTCATGGCATCGATTTAGACAAAATCCCTGAGTTGAATGATTTAACAAAGTGCAGGTTTTGAATACAATGCAGTGTTTGATTTGTACACTTGGCTCTGGAGACTGAATATGATGAAGTGCGTTGAAATAGGTGCACACCTAAAAGCGTTACGTATATAAAGCTTTCCTTACTGTGTCAAATCCTGTCCACATTCAGCACACAGGTCTTTCATCACTATAGGGTGGCTGCATTCTTCAATTCGGACGATGACACCCCTGTAATTGAAAATAAAAGTGAGACAAACTGATGTTACACAATGTTAGGTCAGTTTGAGTGAAATGTCTGAATTGTGTCATAAGGAAGATGAAGAAAATATATACGATATGACATATATATATATTTATAGCTGACATATCGGCCAGAAGTCAAGAAATATTCAGATAGAGGGAAATACAGTGCAAAGCAGAGCTATACAAAACACAAGACTAGGAAATGATAAGAAAACCAATGATTGGTGAGATGCAGTGTTTAACATTTTAGTATTTTTAAGAATTGCAGCTGCATTTGTACACATGTGGGCTACATCTAGTTCCACAGAAAGTACTTATATACTCCACGCCATTCTCTCTTCCTCTGTCCGTCTCTCCCTCCACCGTGGGGCATGTTAAAACCCCCAAGATAAGATAAGACACACTCAAGTGTCCATCTTCAGGTTCTATTTTTTAATTAGAGAGATTAACAAAGTAAGGACGACATGTCTTTTGTCTTTTAGTCGTCGACACAACGAGCAGACATTAACTCTCTCTGTGGACAACCAGCGCATCTGTGTTGTTCTTGTAAGTGTACCGATGAGAGGAACACAAGAGAGGAACCAACCCCTTAACTAACTCGTGGAACAGCCTTCCACTTGGCACCAAAGTGTTGCACAGGTGGGTCCTGTGAGCACACTGTGTATTTTTGTTCCTTATGTGTTTTACTTGTGAAGTGTTGCTAGGATGTATTGATTGTGACTTTTATACTACAGCTGGATTTGGAGTTTTGTTGTTTATTGTTTTAGAGGATTTTGGACGTTATGTGTTACTGTGTGTCCATCAGGGCCCACGTTGGACATAAGTGTTCACTTTCACACGTTATCCCTTGGATTCATTGTCTTGTATATCCATTCATAAAATCAATCAATCGATCGATTAACCAAGCGTCATCGTCTTAATTGTTCTGATTTGTTTTAACCTATGGGAGCAGTGTTGACTCAAAGTGTGGTACTTGTTGAACGTTTAACGTGAATGTTGTTATCTAACCCGTCTTAACTACGTTAAGCTCGGCCGGTCAAGTAAGTGCGCATAGTGACAACAAACGTATAGGTTCTATGCTGTGTGGTTCTACAGGTTCTATGCCGTGTACTTCTATAGGTTCTATGCCGTGTGGTTCTATAGGTTCGCATAGCCTAAAGTAATTCAACCGCCAAATAAACTATTAAATAGTTGTTTGGCTTCCAGCCGTCCCGACGCTGCGCGGACCTGCGCATCTGCAGCTAGCCTCCATGCTAACGGCAAGGGGCGTGTCTAAAGGGGGGCGTGGGGTGGCACAGGCCACCCCTGAAATGTGATAGGCCCCCCCCCTGGTGTGTCCCCCAACGCCATTGGGCTAGAGTGCTGTCAATCAGTAAATGCCCAACGCCATTGGATCACAATGGAGACCACATTTCATGTCAGACCACCTGTATTAGGACACTAATGCACAAGAGCCCTAAAATCGTGTTCAATGTATTGTAAGTCCATTCTCAACGCAGTATTTATTTCTGATATAATGTTCTGGTTTCCCATGGCCCCCCTGACTGGTGCTGGGTCCACCCTGGGCCCCCATTTAAAACATCCTAGAATTGCCCCTGGCTAACGGACGGGACTCCGCGGCTACCGCGAACCCACTTTTATTTAAGTCGACGTGTTTTCAGTAAAGCCGCCAATCAGACTCCAGCGCCACTCACCCGGGGGGGATGACCTGTCCGGGCTGACAGCACAGCTCCCGGATCACCCCGGCGCGGTCCGACTTCACCTTCCTCTCCGGGAGCCTGTTGACGTGCTGCTTGCCGTGCGGCGGCGGCTTCGCACCGGCGGCAGGCTCCTTCCTCTCCGAGGAGACGGGCGCGCACAACGCCAGCACCGAGTCCACGTTGACGTGAGACCCGGGTTTGACTTTCCACTCGAGCAGCCGCAGAGGCAGAGCGCCCCTCGGCCAGCAGACGTCCGCCACCTGCGCCGCCGCCG
>OMKN01022862.1:0-12769 GCA_900302345.1 Melanonus zugmayeri
GGCATCTGAATGCATAGTTTGTGCTCTGCATGAATAATTAAGTCGATATGGATCAGTTTGTGGTCGGACGGACGACAGGCTACTGCTTGTGCCTTTATGTGTGTCCTTGGTCAGAGCTAATGCAGGAGATTCATATATATATATATGAATGAGAAAATGCAAAAGGCCACTTTGTGACCACTATGACATGAAACAAGGACAAGGTGTGTCTTCACGATTCATTTACCCTCATCCTACATAACAATCAGGCCTAAACAATCTGTTTAGACCATCTATGAGCTCGGGGACCACAGAGACAACTGGTCATTTACTGAGCATATCAACATATCATATTGGCATCACCCTGTAGCCATAGAGTGCAACGCAACCTGTATAACTATCCGGTGTGTGTAGTCGCGACTCTAAGCACGGTAAGTGTGTGTGTATGTTTATAGTACATCAATGTACCAGAACATGTTTTCCCCCATGACCGCAGAGCGAACAGCTCGTGATAGTACACGATGAGCGCTAGCACAGCGCTTAATTTCCTGCTTACTTGGAAACCCCCCCATGTTCCCAAGTTCCACAACCACAGGGTTTACTAGCGAGCCCTGGCCAGTTGCAAGGAAATGGTTTTTGGAAAATCGCAAAAAATGCTGCAGGATTTTTGGCAACTTCAGAGAAAAGTAAATTCCTGGAGGATCCAATGACCTACTGCACCAACTCTGAACCAAAACATAGTTGCCATGAGGTTTGGCTTCGAGCTGCTCATCAAAACACTGACGGCTGTGCCTGACGTAGGCTATGTAGTAAACTCTTTAAATTAGGAATGTGTTGATATCAGAATCAAACTGATATGCTTCACAGTGCATCTGATGCCTAAAGTGTTATATTAAAGAAAAACTTGACTATCTGCTTTTTCGGGCAAATAGATGCATGTTTTATTGCTCTGGATAAATGTGCGACATGGCAATCCTTATGTTACAACGATCCAGCATGATTACAGGTCTACACTGTCCAGTAATCAGTAGTTCAGTAACGATTTGCCTCAGTACTCGGTTTGGGGCTGGCTTATCTGCCACTATTTTCCTCCTTCCAAAACAAACAAAAAAAGAATTCCAGGAAAATATGAATCCATATTATGTTCTGTAAACACCAAGAGCAGAAATGGAAGGATGGTGGGTTGTCCCTGGAGGTTTTGCAGCTGAAAGGTGAACTGTGGTGTATTTTCATTACAGCCACTCAGTCACTAAGAGCTGGAACATCTGCATTGATAAGTCAAAGCGCCTGATGTTTTCATGAAGAACACGGCATGCTTATTAAAGAAACAAACAGCACATTGAAAGGAAATTTCCATTTAACATGGTTTATTATGGTCAATTTTCATCTTTTTTGTATTCTGGAATCAAGGCAATGAATAAAGACAGCTGCATAGCACATTAAAGCTGCACTATGATTCTCTGTATCCATCATTTCTGTTTGAAACTATTTGAAATGATGTATAATATTAATTAAACCCCATTCGTAATTTGAACTGCTTGGTTATATAAAAGGCAGAGGTCCTCTCCAATGCCACGTCCTCTCCACTTCTAAAATAACGACCTATGATCGACCATTAAGATAGGCAAATGGATTCAGAGTGAAATGTCTTTTGAAAAAAAACCCTCCTCATTTTAAATACTTTGGAATGAGCATGAGGGCTAACCGAACTCAAGTGATAACTGCAGTGAAAAGGTGACATAGTGCAGGTTTAACTCCGGGCATATGCCTTGGCTGGAACCAACCGGGGCTCCCTGGCACTTTCCAGGGTTAGATAACCTACCGCTGAAGACAACCGCTCACTGATTAGACGCTCAAGGTCTTTGTGCAATTTCAGCCTGTTGCTATTACACCAGCTCTTTTGCTTGTCAAGACAAAATCCCCAGGGGAAAAAACATTTTTTTTCTCCTGTGAGCCTCAAGGCCTCAAAGAGACTATTCTTGTTGCAGTCCTCAGGGGTTGCAAAAGACTGTCCCAAACAATGCAGCACACAGTGAACTGTGGCTGTGGAAACATAAATAGGGTAATGGTGGGTGTAAAGTCAGGAAACATTGTTTATCATTTGGATTCAGAAGAGCTTTCCGTTCACAGGGGACCCCCTATATGTGAAACACACACACACCTAGAACTCGCTCCCTTGCTTCCTTCTCATGAACGTCTCCTTCCATAGGACTATTTATACTTGGCCACTGGGGGGCTGTGTGTGAGGCACACGTGAGTAGAGCGTGTTTGCTGTGTGTGTGTGTGCGTGTGTGTGTGTGTGTGTGTGTGTGTGGGCTTCAGGGGTCCACAAAGCAGGGGCTGGAAATACGTGGGCCTGGCGCCACAAAAGTGGAGTTACATAAGCAGCAGAGTGCAGGGCAGATGGGTCGCTGGTATTAAGAAGACATCGTTTGTGCCCCTATTATGACAACCAGCGGGCGATACACAGTGTTTCGGTGCCAACATTAGCACCCAACGGCCATGTGCACACACTCTGGACACACTGGATGGGCATTACATGCGGTTATACACGGTACAGTACAAAACGAGAGAGTTGTCCTAAAAATAACAGGGTAAAGTGTTCAAATTGATTTTGTAAGAAAGGTAGCCAAAAGTAACATTAGTTGGTTGGTTAAGGGTTTGTTCAGTATCGGAGCTGACAAACTGAGGTGGACTACGAGTACCAAGCTAGTAGTCAACATTTTCCACATGCGTACTTGACTAAAGTGGTTTGAAGAGCAGATGAAGAGTTCTTCATCTTGTTGTTTGCCAATGGTAGCTAGGCAATGAGATCGCTGACTGCCAGAAGGTGTGCAGGACAATACGTAACATTTTCCGTAGGTACACGCTACACATTACATATACTGTATGTGTACCTGGAAAATGTTGCTTTTGGAATGGCGACCGGTTCGAATTCAGTTTTTCTTCATTGGTCAAGATCGGAAGTTTGGATTAGATTGATTTTCTGATCCCAGTGCGAGAACCATCAACTGTTGCTGTGTCATCAACCGTTGAATGCCATGAATTCATTGTGGTGGTCATCATTTGGTGTGGTTTTAGGGTTGGACTCCCAGCCAAAACGTTCTAATCCTACATCTACATGTAGGCGTCCTTGAGCCAACATGCCTCACCCCCTACCCTTGCTCATTAGTGACATAAAAAAATTATTCACTGTAAGTCGCTTTTGGATTTGGAAGTGTCTGCTAAACATGAATAATTCAGGGGTTACTGTAATATTTGGACTCCTGCTCGCATACCGCGAGCAGGAGAGCATGAGAACACGAACAAAACTCAAAAAGCAGGTCATTGCGCCGCTTGGCCCCTGTCCCAGCCCTGGGAACGACGGACAAGGTCTGTATGAGGGTTGCCTCGCACGTACGCACCGGGAACCTGGCACAGCGAGCCATTCAGATGCAGAAGGTGTTGTGTGAACTGAGGTGCTTGTGTGCTCCTGGTCCACTGAGGTTCTGACGGGCTCTGTTCACGGACCGACTGGCCGGCCGAAGGTAGAGGCTAGACTTCTAAATCTAAATTAAGGACCGAATGTTGAAGTGCTCGCTCTCTCTTTCTCTCACTCGGATAACCTCGCCTTCAACCTGTGGCGCCCATGCAAATTACCTGCAGTGGCCGAAAAAGACTCGCGTTGTATCTCCTAAGTGCTCCTAAGTTAGTTCAAAACTCTACTTCGCTCCATTTCCTGTCAATGTTCTGTGTCAAATGTATTGAGGGATTCGTGGAAATGTTTAGAGTCTGAACAAAGAGTTGCCTCAAAAGGGCCGTTACCTGCTTTTAGTGACGCACGTGTACTCGGCTTCTACCAAATTAATCCCAATCAAAAACTAACTAGAAAATGTATCCTGAACTTGTTTCCTACCATTTCCAAAAGTGTGTGTTGTTTTTATGCTTGTATTCCTCAATTAGTTCTGGTTCATAACTATTGACATGCCATTATCAACTGCTCTTTAACGCATCTAGCAAATAACCCCGAGGTACAACTTTCAAAACACTGCTTTCTCAAACTGCTACTCACATAAAATTAGGTCCCGAAAATGCTGCACGGTTATAAAACATTGTTTTTTAAAGGGTTTTAAAATAAATTGCTGCTCCCATTTCTATTCGGTACATTGTGTTGTAATTACCACCTTTTCTTTATTGCCTTGCATGTTGTAGTTCAGAGAAGGTTTTTCTTGTAATTCAGTTACAAAACACAGCTAAGCAGAATGCTTTTAAGAGAGAGTAGTGAACAATTGCTTTTTTGTGTTTGCGTCTGTGAACAGTACAGTTAGATGTATCCAGAATGAATAACATTTGCCTTATCTGATGACCGCTTTGACCCACTGGATGACCTCTGGTTATCACGGTCGGACGAGGATGTTCTGCTCTTCATTAGGACCCAATAACACTGTGTGTGTGTGTGTGCCTGTGCGTCTGTTTTTGAATGTGTGTGTGTGTGTGAGTGAATGAATGAGTGTGTGTGTGACTGTGAGTGTGTGTCTGTGCACGTGTGTCTATGTGTGTGCATGCGTGTGCATCTGTGTCTGTGCATCTGTGTCTGTGAGAGTAGAGTGTGTGTGTGTGTCTGTGCACGTGCATGCGTGTGCATCTGTGTGTGTGTGTGTGTGTGTGTGCACGCATATGTGCGTGCGCCTGTGCGTGTGTGTGTGTGGTGTATCAGAGGAGAACAACAGATCAACTCACTGCCTGTAAATTATATCACTAGTGGAATGTGAGCGAGATGTGTGAACAAAAAGAAAACCATTTGCCCTTATGAGCGAACCAGAGAGATCACAAGACTGTTCCAACACCACTAGCAGAGCCCTCCCACAGAGTTCTCACTGGTGTCATCCACAAGAGGAAAACAAGACGGTGAAGGAGAAAAAACAACCAAAAAACGGGTTAGTTACGTTAGTTAGGGTGTGTAGTATACACACACACACATTACAACTAACATACCAACAACCAACCCATTTTCATGTGTTTTGCCTGAATGCATGACAGGAATAGGGTTTACACATCATATTTATGTTGACGACGACCGGGACACATGTTGGTAACAGGTTTATTGCAGGGTTGAGAATGTCTATGCAGGCAGAGCAGGTGGTCATTGCTTGGCGTGTCCGCGCTCCTTTCGAGTGTGCGTGGTGACGGCTGGTTTAACCTGTGTGCCTTAATTGGCCAATGCACCACAGGTGTGCAGCCTCACCCAGCCCCAGAGGCTAATCAGCCTGACGCGGGCCAGGTGAGGCTGCTGATACCAGACACCAACCACACACACTCCACAGTAAGTGTAACCAGAGCCAGAGTAACTTTTGCGGGATTTTATATTTGCTTCTACTTATTTCCCTACAATAAATAAAAACAACAAGTGGGTCAATTATCAATTATCCTTTTGGGTTCTTGTTGATGGTGTGTGTGTGTGTGTGTGTATGTGTGTGTGTGTGTGTGGGGGGGTTCTCTCTGTGTGTACAGTGAGCAGCAGTCATTAGCAATAGTATGTATCTGCAGAGCCAGAGAGCCCCCTACCCACCTTTTCAGGAACCACCATTTCAGGAACCACCATTTCAGGAACCACCGTTTCAGGACCATAGTTCTTCTTCGTTCGGTTTACCGGTACCTTGCGCCATTATGCGATTATATACCTATCCGCCATTATATGGCAGATATTCCACCCAAATACTTTCTGTTCAAGTACTACGTTTTAAAGGTTTATTACACTCAAATACTACTTTCTGTCGGTTATGGTTATGGTTATGGTTAGGGCGGGCGCCAAATGCAGTTGAAAACCCCAAAAGAGGCCAAAGAAGAAGAAGCACGCCCCGACCAATGAAATTAGTTCGCGGCGTGGTGCACATTTTCCCGGAGCTATCCTCAAAGGACCATAGCGGTCCTTTGTAGTCCATTTCGCAAGGTGCCACTGATAGGGTCCTGAAATGGTGGTTCCTGAAATGGTGGGGGGGGCTCTCCAGCTCTGCAGATACATACTAATCATTAGGGACACTGTCACCGTGATGTCCTTAAAGGGGCAGTGAACCCAAAATGTTTTATTTTTATTTTTTAACATTGGTAGTAAAATAAGAATGGAATGAAAACAGGTGTAAAATCCTATGTCTCCGCCAACCAGTTTGTGAACTTTCTGCTCTGCTCCAAACTAAAGCCAAGTTATTTTTCGTGACGTCAAAGTGCTATTTCGGAGGCACTTCGATGTCACAACGAAGGGACACCGATGGCGAGGTGTGTGTGGATGTGTGGAGCTCCATCTGGGCAGTGGTTGATGTTGATGGCCGTGTCCGAGAGTGGGTTAAGCTTCTTGGGACACTAGTATAGTATAACTCCACGGTGTGTGTGGCGCATTTCATATACGATATCGCTCATTATAACGCTCATACACACGGACGTATCGACAAGTATCAATTGTATCTTTAACTTATTATTATTTAGTACTTATTGTACATAAGTACTTATTGTACTTATGTACAATAAGTACACTCTCGCGCCCCCGTTATGTCCTTAAGGAACCGGCACGCTTTTACAAGGAGCAGCTGCTTCCATGAAATAGCCATTTTAAATTGATGTCTTAAGTGTTTTAAGTGTGATATGTCACAGCTACACTAATCATTTTCCACTTTCATGTGTCGCTTGACTTCTCTCCCATGTGTTTTTTTTTATTTATTGAATTTTGCTGAACCATTTTTACATTTTTAGCGAAGCGGAACATGCGGCTAGGTGTGAGCCGATAAGACTTGAATGCTTGGTGAGATACTTTGTGTTTGTCTTATCTCACGGGTTGGTCGGCCTGGACGGACAGGGTTAATGGTTCCCGGGCCAGGACAATGAAGTGCTAGCGAGCGCTACCGTGGCTAACTGGGAGGGGGGTGGGTTCTGGTTAACCACGTGATGCCATGCATGCTTCTCATGGGAAGGGAAGAAAAGATTTATATATGTACTTCTACACACACAACCACATGCACATACACACAACCACATGCACATACACACACACACGCACAGACACTCACACGTACACATACACACACACACACACATGCTTTTTCCTCCCTCCAGGGAAGCCGATTGTACAATCAATGTCAAACACAAAATCCCCGGTGGACTAAACTCTTTCTTTTTTTCTTCTCCCTATGAATACAGCAAGCAGAGTTTTTTCCAGGTCTGTAGGGATATGTTTAAGTTGAGTGAGTTTTATTCATGCTCATGTTGTGAAGTGAAGTGGTGGGTGAGGTTTAATGGCGCTTTTAAATACTTTTACAGATGCTGTCTATTTATAGGACAGGAAGAAGAAGTATTTACTATGTTTACTATTGGCTTCGTTCATATAGCAGTTTGATATGAATTGTGGTGTGTGTTAAAAAGTGTATAAATTATAATATATAGTCATATACATGAGATACCTCTTTTTTTGCAATGTTTTGGGGTTGTTGTTTTTTCAGAAAGAGGAGGGGAGGCCAATGCACACTACCCGTCCCTAATCTGTTCAATGGTCCAAAATGTTCCTTTAAAAATGTCAGTTGCCCGTGTACTATCTGAAGACATCTGCTGAAGAGTATAGTTATTTGAAAAACTATACTCTCAACACATAATCTAGTTGAATGAATATCGAAATTCAGCATCGGTGTGTGACATAATCCAACAAACAAACACAAGTTTACAGGACAACCTGGAAATATATATTAAATCATCTTGGCCCGTTTGTGTCATGCTCCTGCGTAGAGAATCGATCAAGCAGCAGGGCTTCCCGTAAACAACCATGAAGTCAGCGGTGGCAGTCGCGCACGCGGCTCCTTCATTAAAACACAATAGCCCCGTTATGACGACTGGCACATGTGCGGAGAGTTTTTAATCTGTTCTTCCACTGTGTGTTTCCATTGCCTGGCTCAGGGGTCGCGCTTTAATAGTGCACCCGGGCAACCTCCAGGAGAGGCAGGCCGCTGGCTCACCAGCATTTCTTGGCAGGACAAAAGGTTTCAAAAAAGCCGTTCCCAGTTGAGGTCAAAACTTCTGACGCATCCCGTGTACTGGTGGCAACGGTCGACTTTCTTAAATTTGTCAAGTAGACTCATGATGGACTCATGGAAAAACAAACAGTGAAAGGGATTATGTCATAAAAATAATCAGCACATCACTGCTATCGGAATGGAGTCTGTTGTATATATACTATATATACATCTATATCATGATAATGTAGGCTACTCATTATTTTGCAGACTACTGTGCAGATAGACATTGTAAAGTACAAATGGCAGGATAAAAGGATACATTGAGAGCTTTAAAGACAATGTATGAATGAACTATGTATGAATGACTAAATGCCTTCATGGACTTCAGGAGGGCCAACACAATTAACGACACAAAAAAAAAAGAAAATACTAAAACATCACAGCAGGACTACGGAACTGTTCCCCGGTAGCAGGAGCCTACAACGCAACGCATGTTAAAGTAAAAGCAACAACAACTCACAAAGTACACAATGGCTTGATTATAGAGAAAAAGGTCAGCTCGTGTTCTGCAGCTATTGTACCAACGAGAGGTAGAGGTAGAGACTACCTCCTTCCTGCGCGCTGCCAAGTTAATGCAAAAACAAACAGCCCACGCGTCAGTGTGACGCGCCGGCCTGTGTAAATGTGTTTTATGGGGCTTCTTCCGCAACCTGGGTTCTTTCCTCGATGATATTTACTCCAAATATGTTGTAGTGAAAGCATGGCATCATATGTCTAGGTTCAGTTTTAGTGTATTTGTTTATTTGTCAGGGAGTCAGGGACAATGTAGCCTACTAACAAAAGCATTAGTCTCAATGAGAGATGCATTGTAGCGGATTATAGCTTCTTGATCATTTCCATCCGCAGTAGAGGACACAACCTGTCCTGTATGTGCCAATAGCAGATACAAAAATGTGCACATGCAACATAGTGGCGCATGGGTGGCACATGTGACAAGGCCAGATTCACGTGATGACATCAAACAACTAATAAAGAATATATTGTGCAGACACGGCAGTGAAGCATTAACAAGGTTTTACAAAGTTGGACTAATCCCACCTTATTAAATGAACATTACAATGTGTAAATAGTGCAACTTCCAGCTCCACAAAAGCCAACATGCAACATTGCAATCATTATATAGTCTCTTGGCCATGGAGTGCGGGTGAAGTCATCGTTTTCCTCTGAACACCTCCAGCCCCTTTACTCTTTCTCCTCAAACTCAGGGACATCACACACAGTCAAACAGGGAATGCTTTATAGATTGAGCGTAACCAAACACTACAAAAATCAGCCCCCTAGACACCACACACACGCACACATGCACGCACGCACACACACACACACACACTTCGTTCCAGGTGTTGTCACTTGCTTGAGATTAAACAGCAAGTGATATCACCTTGCATGATTTCAGCCAATCAGAGAGAAAACCATCAACAACCCGTGTGAAATGAAACAGTCATGGGAGACATTTTTTTATGTGTATTTTTTTTACAGTTTATGTGTTACATAAACTGTGCCCCTCCCCCTTTTGTCTACAGTAATCATTATGTTATTATCCATATGCTCCAATAGAGTTGAAAAGGAATTTCCAAAAGGTAGTACATGTGGTAATAGGCCTAATACAGGCCTAATATGCTAGACAGCTACGTAGACCAGGCGACCAACTCCAACATGCGCCACTACAACGAAAACAGACTCAAAACAGTGACTTTTTTTCCCTCATGATGATAGTGGAAGGGGATCCTTGAAAGCCATCTGGAAGGAATCGCGCTCCAGCTGCCCTCCTTACTATTGGACCCTAGCGGCCATCTTGGTTCTATTTGGTTCTAAACGCTAGAATTGAATCGAGTCCCCCACCCCACCCAGCTAGCGTTCAGAACAGAGATGGACCATTGGGCCTACTATAAACTGTGGGGATTGTTTTAGGTTATGCTAGCTACCTTGTTTGGGTTGCGCTAGCCCGTTTCCCACACCAGGGAAACACGACCACCAGACGACGGCTCATTAATGTTTAATGATCTGCAAACATCTCCGAATCCTGAGGCAGTGTAGCCGGTGCACCTTTGGAGCGCGGCGTTGCTAGGTAGCTAGCTCACTGGGGGGATTAGCCTGTCTGGCACTCTGTGGCATGATGCTAAGTGTGTATCTAAACATGGAACACAAGGAAATCCTTGTGGGACAAGGGATAAATCCTCGGTAACACCTATGAACATCTGGCAACTACTCTTAGTTATCTTAGCTTCTGATGCTAATTAGCTTACATTCAAAAAATGGACTTGGACTGCATTTATATAGTAGGTGCTTTTGTAACCTGTGGCCACTCAAAGCGCTTTACAATACAACTGTGTGCAATGACAATGAAGGTTATCTTATCTCACATTCACCCATTCATACACCTATTCATACACCCACGGCGGTGTCAACCATGCAAGGGAACAGCCAGCTCGTCGGGAGCAGTTTGGGGTTAGGGTCGTCTTGCTCAGGGACACCTCGACACTTGGCTAGGAGGAGCCGGGATCGAACCAGCAACCATCTGGTTGCTAGACAAACTAGCTCTACCTCCTGAGCCACTGCATGCGCTTGAATGCTGGGACCGTATGAACAATACTGTGGCAGGTATAAGTAAGGACTATTGGGACAGAGTTATAGGCACCAACATGTGTGTGCTTGTCATAAGGATCAAAGGGAAACCTATTCCAACAGATATTATAATTGAATACTCCCTCCACGTCGTTCCGATTACACCTCAGGTGTTCACTATACATCATTAGAGCCGTCTATGCTGCCTGATGTATAGGGCTACAGTGTAAGTGAGCTGATTCAGTAGGTACTCCCATGGCAGCGCTCTGTGTTCATGGGGCCGCATTCATCTGCCGGCCACCGCATTCAGTTCCCCCCACCCAGCTAGTGTTTAGAACCAAGATGGCCACTAGGTGAATAAGCCCCATAAAAGGGTTTCAGGAACGCTGGATGAAGAAGGGCTGTCATTACAGGCACATAAAGTCTGTATGAGATCAGCTCAGCCCAGAAAACCCAGCCACAACAGGTGGGTAGTTTTAATCTTACTATTATTATACGTGATTAGACAACTGCACTTTCAATGTGTGTGTGTGTGTGTGTGTATCGCTTCCATGCACACATTTGTCAAATGGCATTTGTTTCCTATACTAACCTAATTACCCAACAGGGGTTCAAGGACGCAGTATAACATTTTCAAGGTAATTACAAGGCCGCTCGCAATAGACTAAAGGCCACTTGTAAATGAGTGGAAGATGCAAGGTATCCTTAAAGTGCTCTGTGTGTCAGTGTAAGAACTGTGAGACATGAGACACACTGTGAGACACACACACATACACACACACACCCAACACTTGTTGGGTGTGTGTGCATCCTGACAGGTGACACAGTGTGTGTGTGTGTGTGTGTGTGTGTGTGTGTGTGTGTGTGCGTGCGAGGGCGTGTTCACATGAAACTGTTCATGCGTACTTCAACCTAGTAACTGGTGGTGAGCTAATCTAACTGGGTCAGTAGAGTCAAACTACTAACTAGGCCACCGGTGAGATAACGGAGGAGGACTTAACTCCACCAGCTCACCTGACCACTAGCCAGCTACTGATACGATCATGCATCAGTCAGGCAAAATAGGAACCGTTCAGAGACGACTTAACAGGCTTAACATCTTTAAACCCCTCCACGGTTCTGTCTGTACCATGTCAGCCAGAGCAGCTGTCAAGCAGGCCCTGCGAGACCAACAGCAAATAGAAAGACACCTCAGCGTACGACCGAATGGGCCATCTCGTTATAATCAGGGGTGTTATGACTGTTGTTGTTTGTTCACAGGCCTACCCTGTTAACCAGGGTGGCCCATGAGGAGGGACAATCTTCTTGTGGGGGCACCTATCCAAGCAAGATTTCACACACTATTCCCAAAGGCGTATTACACTCCAGAGATTACTGAGGATCATGGCTGACTTGGAGCGGATTGTTAGAGGGATGGCCCAGTCTGCTGCTGTGTGTGTTCCGACACAAACCCCAGTCCAAGGTCACGCCGGGAAAAAGTAGATAATCCACTTCACAAAAGGCCTACTTGGGATTTTTCAACAAACATATGTGGCCTGCTGGTAAACCACCAGAGTCAAATAAACAGCGGTTTCTTTACACACCTTACATGGCCAGCCTATTTTCACACACAAAACAATAAGAAAGTGTACAGTATACTGTATACTTTCTTATTGTTATGTGCATTCATGTGCATGTTATGCACATTATGTGCATAACATGCTGTATACTGTATACAGCATGTTATGCACATAATGTTAACAAGGAATAATAACCACAAATAGGCCCACTTAACACAGTGACTTGAATCTCTCTCTAAAACAGATGGAGTCCTACCCGTGCATATCAAATTAGGCTACATCAATCAACAGAAGAGAGTTTCCACGTTGTCAGGTGCAACAGGTCACTCACCTGCAGCTCACACCACGCCACCTCCACGGTGGTCTCCGTGTCCAGCCCCTTATAGACAGTCTTGAACGACCCCCTCCCGATCTCAATGTTGAACTTGAGATACCTCCCGTCGGGCGAGGTCGCCACGGCTTTGGTCTCGATCTCCTCCTTCTCCTCCTGCTCCCACCTCTTGCTCTGGTGGCAGGGGATGCTCGGCGACACCACCACCACCTTGTGCTGCTGTTGTTTGCTGTGGCGGTGGCGGTGGTGGTGGTGGAGGTGGTGGGCGAGGGGTTCACTCTCAGAGTCCGAGCTGACGTCTC
>OMKN01022868.1:0-10559 GCA_900302345.1 Melanonus zugmayeri
AATTAAATTCCACACCGTACTAGATGTAACTATACATTATATATAATATATCATATATAATAATATGATATATTATATATAATGTATAGTTACATCTAGTACGGTGTGGAATTTAATTTAGACTAATTGCAGTAGTAACCGGTGATTGACCAGACGGGGGCGCCAAAGTGCCGCAAACAACACATTGGCAGTCATGTGTGCGACTTATACGACTTTGGATCTTTTTCTATATGCAATAACTCACGTCTCACTAAGATTGTCAAATATCCTAATATACCCTATAATGCCAACTCATCAATCGTTAACCCGACACTAAGCCTTAAGTACATTTAGTGGAACTCGGTAAAGTATAGGATGAATGTGTAGGCCAATTTCTTACATGTGTTTGTTTATTCTTCTGTAGGCTACATGGACTAGATCATATTTTTACACAGTATGCCTACTAATTATAGATCTGTTTTCATTAATTCAGAACAAAAATGTCAGCAGGCCTACAACTAAAGAAAGGCTTAGCAAGTAGGCTTGGCAAAAATTTAAAAATAATAGGACTGTCATGTCCCACTGATGAATGATCAGAATCATTATTAAGACATGAATCAACAACATTGTTCTCACCTTCATAATCCACCTCCACATTTATTTATGAAATACAAGATACACTATAAAGTATGTACAAAATCTCATCTCTCAAAACATGTTTTCCTATATCAAAAGTGATAAATACAAATCTATAAATCTATAACCAGCTATAAAACCCTGCACTTCTTTTTCAAGTGGGCCAGAAATTCCAAACAGACGTTCCTATGTTAACCAGAGCAGTGAGATGTTCTGTGTGATGATATTTATGGTTCTTTTGAAAGCACTGCATATAGGCCTATAGGTTACCTATGTAAACTAATGACCCCATACCTGCCGTAATATGTGCAAAACCTCTGTGTGACTGTATAGGACCATTGTGCGTGTGTGCGCGTGTGTGTGTGTGTGTGTGTGTGTGCGTGTGTGTGTGTGTGCACGCGCGTGTGTTTGTCCTATCACAGATACTGTGCATTGGTGACAATTGTCCACCTGTGTCATGGTTAATGTGTTAATGTGCTTGTGTTGCTAAGCAACTAGCAACTATACATATTAGGGCCACTGAAGACATACATTGGTCATACATCTTTTCTCTGGAAGGAGGGAACTCTCTCCCGTGCTCCTTCTCAAGGCTTCTTCCCTTGGATTCAGGGAGGTTTCCCTTGTTAGAGGGGGGTAGGCAGTGTTGTATAATGTTGGCCTGGGAAGCCCTTTGAGACTGGAACTGTGATTAAGGGCTATACAAATACAATGGACTGGACGTGACTACATTTTTTTTAAGTTCCCACTTCAGTTTTAGAGATATTTTCTAAAAATCCCTTAACACCTCCAGGCGTTCATAGCGTCTTCTGAAACCTGGCAGGAGGTGAGGTGCAGCAAGTAGAACTAGTATTTCTTTAATCCTGTTGGGATAAAAAAGGAACACAGCTAAGCTAACTGATGCTAAACTGATGCTAAACGACTGATGATGTGCTAATGCTAAAGGGGGGCTGAAGAACAGCAATAAAGTCTGAACATCATCAACGCCTGAGAAGTGATCACATTCCTCACACTTTTTCCAAGTGGACAGCTAAGTCACATCATCATCATCATCATCATCATCATCATCATCGTCATTGTCATCGTCGTCGTCATCATCGTCTCAGTCCAGCAGTAATACAAATAGCAGTCCCAGTGTTGCATACTGGCTATGTTGTTCTCCAGAGCTCCACGGTGCCACTACTGCCGCTTCAGACAGTTGTGCTGCGTGCACTCAGCCTGTTCCTCCAGCTCGGGGCAGGGCGTGCCCGCGTTGGCCGGCCGCAGCAGGATGTAGCGGGTGCGATGGCGGACCCCTCCCCTGGAGCAGGAGCCCAGACACAGGCCCCAGGAGGACCAGAGGGACACCTCGCAGTCCAGCGGCGTCTCTGAGGTGGTGGGAGAGCCACACAGCAGGAGGAGGAGAAAAGGTTGGATTTGATTGTTGATTCGTTAATGTGCATGTAATCTCCCCCCCATACCCTTTTATTTCATTATTTCTCTTTCTTTCATTCTTTCTTTCTTTTCCATTACATTCAATTTCTCATTCATAGCTTGTTATATATTTATATCTCCTGAACAGAGTGTATAACGATACAATTAAAATGGATATTAACATGGAATCAGAGAATCAAAAGGAAGGAAAACCAAACCCTAAAACAACTTATTTTAGATGAAAAGAGGATTAGTAGAGGGTTATATCGTAATGATATGAATTGATCCTGGCCCAAATCTCGACTTAAATGCACAAGTTTTAAAAACGTAGGCTACAATGTAAATATGGACTCAAATTGCTCCCTCTATGGGGTTTTCCTCCTTTCCGTGTGTCTACCTGAGAATCTCTGGGGGCTGAAGGAGTTCGGCAGAATGTGATTGGACATGGGGATCTGGCGCGCCGGTGAGCGGTTCTGTCGGATGGCCTTGATGCTGGCAATGGGCGGGAGCTCGCTGAGCCGCGGGTAGTAGAAGGAGTTGGCGGGGTGGTTGGGCATCTGAGACGTGATCTGCACAAGTGTGTGACGAGACAGCAGTGGCACGCGGTCAGACGGTTTGCGAGGGCAAGCGCAAACAGGGCAAATGGAGTTTTCATCAGACGTGCGGAAGAAATAGAAGCTCACATATACAATAACCCGCCATGAAAATAAATAGTATGCACGAGTGAGCAGAAGTGATGGTCTGTTACGTAAAAGGGGGCCCTTTTTTACTTTAAACACTTCAGGCCAGACATGTGGCCCGCCAAACCATTACTTAAGTGTGCAGAATGATATCCAAATCCCATATTTGGTGCTAACCTAGGTTCAACCTTATTTTCCATGTCACGTTCAAAATGGATATCAATGCAGGAGTTATAGTAGTAATATACATTAGCATATATATATACACCTATAGGCTGTGGGGCTATATGAAGCAAATCGTCCAAGGACCAGAGTGCACCTGCAACTGTCAACTATGCTTAGCAGCGAGTATGAAGCCAACAGCACAAAAGGAAAGGATTGGCTCACTCTTGTGATGTTTTCCGTGGGGTTGGTCGGGAAATTGGGAGAGGAGAACGTAAAGCCACTGTCAGTCCCAGCATCAAATGGCTGGAGGTCAAGGGTCACTTCCTGTTTCCACTGGCCGCCTTCGCAGAGGCTGATGCTGTCCACGCCAACGAACCAATCAGGGCTCGGGATCACCTTCACCATCAGGGAGAGCTGTCGCCCAGAGACATGGAGACGGCGGAACAAAATGACGCAAGGAGAAAAACAAAAGGAGAGAGGCAAAGAGAGAGAGAGAGAGAGAGAGAGAGAGAGAGAGAGCGAGAGAGAATTGACTTTAGGCAAACAAAAATATGGACAAAACTGGCACAGAATCAAACATAACACACATTCATACATTGATTAATTTGCATACTTTCCTCTCATAGGGTGATGATGTGATTGTGTGTGTGTGTGTGTGTGTGCATGTGTGTGTGTGTGTGTGTGCGTGCATGTGTGTGTGTGTGCGCATGCACGTGTGTGTGTGCGTTGGTAAATTTGCATACTCCCACTTTTTCCTGTGCAGGGTTAAAACTATACTCCCCTATTCTGTGTGATGGATGTTTCCTGAGAGCTGGTGACCTCATCCAGGAAGTTAAATGGGGGTCACTGCACACTGAGGTGGCAGACGCCCAGAAGGCCGCGCATAAAAAGTCTTAACTGCACCACCCCCTCCCTAAACCCACACACCCGACCCGCACCACCATACACGCAGATTGTCGCCTTGGCTCGGGGTCAGGAGATAGGTTGAGTTCTACTCGATGGTGAGGTGAGCTGGGATAGGTTGGCGAGGGACAGGGCTGGAACAGACATCAAACCAGGACATCTGTTTGGAACATACTAATGGAGACAGGAGACAGGTAGTGTCGAATGGGATCTGCTTCCAGCTTGTGATACATGGCACCCGGAGTTATCCCAGCGGGAGTGAGGAAGAGGGAACGGGTGCAAAGGGAGGGAGGGAAAGAGACCAAACTCTGCTGTTGCATCAATTTTAGAAAATCTCCACTGACCCCTCCTTTATTCCTTCCTTCCTCCCTTCCTTCCTTCTGTTGCTTGTCCTTGTGCTCCTCTCTTGTCTCCTCACAAGGGTTTTCCAAGAATCACTCCTGCTATATTCATTGGGCATCATCTAAGCTAGCTGTTGGGGTGTCTCTCTCCCGCACTTGTCTTGATGTCTCTTAACAGCCGTTTACATAGAAACCATAGAGGGTTATGGATACTAACAAATATCTACTTAAGATATCAGACTCTCCCTCCATTCAAGTATACATCCCAAGAGGCTTCAAAAGAGGAATAGACACACAGACCTGGCAACCCAACTGTCTGGTTGTTCTTTCTTAGAACACTCTGTCAGAATACTGAGAGCATAATTGCAAACATTGTCTAATAAAGTTAGACAGTTCATTGTACTTTGGTGTTTTTTGTCTGTTTTAAATTACATACTTGGCAGTAATAGCTGTTAAGAGAGGGCCGGGGGGGGCTATTCAGATAGGAATCATATGTGTTTGGGATTATTGGTGCATTGCGTATGCATGTTTGTGCTTGTGGAAGAACAAATGTGTTTCTGTGTGTGCGTGTGTATATGTGTGTGTGTGCATGTGTGTGTGTGCGTGTGTGTGTGTGAGACAGAGTAGGTGGGGGTAGAGGGGTCCGGAGAGCGAAATCAAGCTGTCAACACATAAGCGCCATTCAATATGTCATTGTCACGTTCCACACCAGCCCAACAGATCACCAAGTCCCACTTTCTCAGTCGCCGCTGCCGCCGACTGATCTAAAAACAGATGGGCCCGGTCACGGTCCCAAATGGAACCGGCAGCATCACGTGTAGGCCCGGACGACAAGCCGTTAAGCTGCCGTTCCCGACCAGGACTCCATACACCGCATAGGAGGCATTTATCCCCTGGCTGGCGGGACGCGGGGAACCAGCCACCGCGGTGGTGGAATAACCAATAAACCAATGCAGGTCAGCAGGTCCGTCGAAGCAGGCACAGTTCTATTTACAGACATGTCGTCGCTCACCTGCCTCCCTCTTCCATGTCTGCCTCTCCCCACCGCCTCGACCTCCCTCATTCATCACGTAGGTGTTAGCGAGAGGGAGAACAAAACACAAGAAAGCATGGCAGTTCATCATGCACAACGCCTCCTTAACCCCTCACACTTTCAGAGTCCCCAGAGGGGAGTCCCCAGCGGGGGCCTGAGTAAGAAGTATCATGCAGACCAGACATCACCTATTATCATCCTCCACTGGTAGCCACCCCCCTAGCCCTGGCCTAAGCAGGCTCTAACATTAACCAAGGCTTAATCGTACGTTCTCTGTCATGACTATTAGCAACCCCGGATCCAGCTGGAACTTCAGCCTGATTCATAGCGCACCGCCTTGTTTCCTGGTCGAGTGCCCCCGCCAGGTCTACTGCTACCTATAGCTCCCTCTCACATGCACAGGGGCATGTAATCAGTAGGACTGGCTGCAGACAGAGCGCAGACCACACAGGACGGATGTGGGCGTTTGCGGCTGTCGGGTTTCAGGGGCTGAACTAAACATAGACTGCAATGGCGGCTGGCCAATAGAGGGCGCTAGGGCCCCGCCCTCCATTTATTTTTATAATAAACATTTTTAAAATAAACAACAATTACTTATTGTATGTATGTGTGTGTTTAAAATGCACAATAATGTGTAATATATCAAATATAAATCATTATGTTTGGGGGAAAATTAGCAGTGTTCATCCTCTCTCTCACTATCTCTTCTGGGGCGATAGATTCATCGCCCAGTCAGTGCAGCAGCACAGCCATTTATTGACAAGATATGCACATAGCAACATAAATGTAGCCAATCAGTGTCCTCGAATCTGATGCCTAAAGGGCAATTCATTTATCGAGAGCTTGGGCCAGATCAACCTGACATAAAAACCAGACAACAGGCTAGCAAAAAAGGTAAAACGTACATGCGAGGCTTCTCCTGTAATTGGTACAACAGAAAGGTTTGGCTTACAACCCATGCCAACTTTGTAAGCTAGTTGTGTATGAGCGTTATAATGAGCGGTGTTGTATATAACGACACTCTGTGGCGTTATATGAAGCTTAACATTCTCGCGGCGTCCCTTTGTCATGACACCGGAGTGCCTCAGAAAAGGCACTAAATTACGGTCTCATTTTAGTCACAGTGATAAGTTCGCACTTTGCGGGCTCGCATAAATCTACTCCCTCACTGCACCAAATGGCCAGCTCAGGAGCCGCCACTGATAGACTGGATTGGATAGTGGATGATGTAATGGGTCAGGACGGACTGCATAACGGGGAGCTCCTGAGATGGCAGGGTGACGTTGACAGAAAGAGCCTTTTAGACTATTGCTGTGACTTGGCCTCCGTGTGTGTGTGTGTGTATGTGTGTATGTGAGGGAAATGTATGTGAGAGAGAGAAAGAGAGAAGCATTCCCATGCATTTGTGAACTTAAAATCAAACCCCCACAGCACCATTTAGACATGTGTGCAACTGCTGTTTCTGATTAGCTCAAATTGACGTCAATCATAAACAGCACAAATCGCGATAAAAACATTTTCCACCACAGATGCCACTAAGATCTGTGATTTCGGCCCCTGTGGTGGTCACTCTTTAACCCGTGTGTCCGGCGCCTACCAGTGGGCTCCGGGGCTGCATGAGCAGCTCCGTGGAGCTGTGGCTGATGCCGTTTGGGATTCCAGCTGTCCGGTACATGGCACCCACGGCGCGTCTCTTTCTGGCCTCCTTGGCCTCTTTCACCAGCTCCACCGTCAGTCCGAGTTCAGCAAAGCTCTGCACTCCGGCGCTGGCCGCCCCTCCGTCCTGCCAGAGCCGAAAGTGGCTGTTGTGAGTCACCGCTAATGGGAGGGAAACGGGCAGAGAGAAGACGACAAGACAATTATCACAGAGATTGGGTCAAGACAAAGTGGCCTGTTTATCCAAGTGCGTATCAGTCTCACCGAAGTAAGAAAGCACCTCTGGCCAGACAGTGAGGTCATTTCCACCGTGGATGTGCTCTATGTATTCTTATTACCGCCGTTAAACTCTCCGTACTTAAATAGAAGATTACCGAGGAGGAGTCCAACTCAGAGTATGGTTACTGTTACATCCTGTCTCCATCTATCACTGATAAAACCTCAGCAGGGCTGGAGCTGCGAGGCGGAAGGGCAGCAGCACGTAGGAGTCAGCGGTCAGACAGATGACAAAGAAGGACTTCGAACCTTCGCTCCAGATGTAGCATTCACTGTTTTTTCCCTTTTTTCTCCTCTGTGAGGAAACAAGAGTCTGATTTGGGTGAAACGTGTTGCACCACAATTCCAGGAGCTATGCGTTGAAAACCACAGCACCACTGGATGGGAACCAGTGGTTTTAAGGGTATTGTAAGGTTAGCCAGCAACCCACTGACAGATGCTCTGATGTTTCTGTCTTACCTCACCATTCAGCGCTATACGCAGACGCACAAGAAGCATTCAGAGTTCATACTTAAATACACATTTACAACTCTACTACAACACATGGATTCACATTGTACACGCATGCATGCACACACACGCGCACACACACACTCAGAGCCACACATACAGGGCGACCAGCACACTTCGCACAGTATCTAGTTTCCCAGAACTACTATGACTTCCTCACCTAATTGCATCTCCATCCCAGCAGGTTTCCCACAAGCGTCAGGACCCAGAAACCCGATAACACATCACATCTCATCCCCGTCACAAAAAATACATCCATGAATACATCAATTAAAACACACGTTCCCACGCGCTGCATTTGTATTATTCCTTGACAAACTCCATGCCCCCCTATCATTCATGGTCTGACCACAGTCCCACATCCTAATAGATCCATTACTGATTCATTACAGGGCCCCTGGACAGGTCTTGCGCTGTGACAGCCTCCATTTTACCCTGGTTTCATTGTCTCCTCTGGTTTCCCACCGGCACACTATCATCACATGTAGGGCCCCTGGACCCCCAGAATTGTATTTTTATTTTTTCTTGAAACAAGGACCAGCTGCCTAGTGACCCTGCCCTGTCTACCCTCCGTCATGGCAGCACCCAGTTTCCGCATTCAGCCGAAGGGTCAGCGGATGACGAAACGCATCGGCTGTCTCTCCCCAGGGCGTAAGTAGGCCATGGTCCTCTGGAAGGTCGACAGGGCACGACTGGGAATGTTGGAGAGCGGAGGCAAAACCGCGGCCACCACAGACGATGATGCACAAGGCGACCGACGCCGCGCACACGCTTACGCCCACACACGTGTGCACACAAAACACACAGACACACACACACACACACACACTTAGATAGATAGAAACATCTGCCATCCACTATGGTTATAGTTTAAAAAAAAGGTTTTTTTTGTTCTGTGTCTGCTGGCTCTGAGGTGAGTGGTTTGACCCAACCATGCCCCAACTATCACCACCCATCTCCACCAGACCCAGAAACCTCCCCGCCCCACAGTGGTTACCTCAGACCATAGGAAAGACTGAAGCACTGACACAGACTGATGGAACATGAAAGACGAAAGATGATTTCAAACAGAAGAAATAGCCAAAGAGAGAGAGAGAGAGAGAGAGAGCGAGAGAGAGACAGACAGAGACAGAGAGAGAAAAATTGACAGGGAGAGTTGGTGGGTTAGCCGGCTTGCGTCATCTGGTAGCATTTAGCCGACCTTGCTCACAGTTCTCTGCCTCTTACTGCTTTCCTCATTAACATCCCTTACCCCTGTGTGTGTGTCTATATGTGTCTATATGTGGCTGGGGTGCTGTACCAAGGGAAGGCTAACCATCTAAATGTAAAGCTCTCAACACACAAGTAGACACACACGTGTGTCTACTTCTTCAGCCTATCAGGAGCTGCGATGGGGTAGAGAGAGGGAGGACAGCTGAGACGGGGGCTGACCCAGCTGACCTCTGGGTCAGCTGGGTCAGCCCCTATTCTCAGGTCACACCTAGCCTTAAGAGGATGTGCGGAACATTTAGGAAATAAACTCATCTGGCGGCGGTCGTCCATCTCTGAGCCAGAAAATATAAACATCTCCCAAACGGCCGGTTAGAGCAACAGAATCAATCAAAGTGGTGCAATTTATTAGGTTGTCAAGACGTTTTATTTAGTCCATTATCCACACAGGACAGGATTGCTACTGGGGCAGGCAAACTGCCCACAAAAAGAGGTCAGTCGGGTTCAAACGCTGGGAAAACACGCTGTGATGCAACACATGCATTTTGAACGCTTCCCACCGCTCTCCTCACCTATGAGCTTGGACCACTGGGCCGGGGGCCGGAACAGAGGGTACTGCTTGGGGAAGGTCTGCAGACTCCAGTGGCCCGTGAACACCAGGACGTACGACGCGGGACCCCTGGCTGTGCAGTCCGCCCTGCCCGCGGGGGGTCCAGGGCGGCCGGCGAGGCACACCGAGAGCTTCAGGAGGACGCCGACGAGCAGCCAACCGCAGCAAAGTCGCTCCGATGACATCATCTGAGGCAGACGCAGAGAAGGGGAAGCACAACATCAGGTTTCTACACACTGTGAGATGCTCAGGTTATGTTCACCAATAGATATGTGTAATCTGTTGTTGTTTTTTTACAGATTACTTGTCAACAACGGAGTGTGTTGCAAGACATTGGCACAAACACACTCATGCAACAGCTGACTTGGCGACAACAAGTCGGGGTGAGTGAACAGCAATTTCCACATCGCTGCAATGATATCACACACAAACAAATTAATTTGAAAATAATCCCATTGAAGAAGGCAGTACTGAAGAGGTTGGCTGGGAGCCAATGAGCGGTCAGAGCGCACTCTAATAACATTTGTCACCATCGTGGGAATGGCTGGCTCAGAGAGCCGCCTAAATATAAAACAATATAGATGACATCCCTAAGGATAGATCGAAAATCCTGGGAGCTCTGTTGAACTCACTGCCTGGCAATCCACTGGCTCACGCTGAGTCAGACTCGCAATGAAAACCTCCCAGTACCCAAAAAAAGGTTTCATCTTTTTCTTTCCTTTTTTTAAAACTTTAATTGTCATGCGAGGCTCATGCATGTGCAGGGAAGGTATTTGACCATATTGGTGAGTGTATACCTAGGGTTAGGCGAGGATGTCTTAATTGGTGCATGTATACGTAACATGCCGCAGACAGGGTATTCTGGCGTTTTACTAACTTCTTTGTATGGACTGGTAGGCCTTGGCCAAGCTTCTAAGCTGTGCTCTAACGCTGGACTGTCAGAAGGAGTTAGTGGACTTTTACAACTCTCCAGGAGATGAGTAAAAATCCAAGCTGCGCCGTCTGTCTTCCTCGCTGCCCTCACTTGCCTCCACATTTCTCTGCACCAACTTAACCCACAGTCCGGTGGGACTGTGGGTGCGTGCCTCCCTACAGCCTACCACCACCCACCACCACCACCACCCATCCTGCTCTCCTCCCTCCTCTCCTCT
>OMKN01022873.1:0-18316 GCA_900302345.1 Melanonus zugmayeri
GCGCCACTCAGGAAACGCACGCGGGGCAGACCTGCGTTCAGGTTGATGGAGGAGTTAATGATTTATTGTTCATTTAATCCCAAGTCTCATGAAGTCAGTTAAAAGCTGGTACCAGGGCTGGGCGATATGGCCAAACTCTTCCATCCCGATATAGGTCATTTAATATCGATATCACGATACAGCACATATAGTCTATATAATAAAACCACATGGTAAAACCTGGGCTGCGTTTCCCGATACCGGCATATCTTGAGTTTTCGCGATGTCCGTCACCGATTGGCTACGCGGCAGGAAACGTTTTGTGTGCGCGTCCGCGTAGCCAATCGGTGACGGACATCGCGAAAACTCAAGGTATGCCGGTATCGGGAAACGCAGCCCTATTTTGTACACTCCTGTGTGAACTAAATACTTGCCAAATGAAAAGTTCAGGAAAATTACATCACTTTACTGTAATGCAGCCTTTAAAACCAGGAAAGACACTACCATATCATGATATTACGATATCCAAAATCTAAGACGATATCTAGTCTCATATCACAATATCGATATAATAGCGGTATATTGCCCAGCCCTAGCTGGTAGTTCAGAAACACATCAAGTTTGTCTCCAAATTAATCTTCATTTAGAGAAATGAGAAATAAACTAAAACAAACAAACTTCACTACATTTTAAGCCATTTGACGATTTTATCCACAGCGACATGAAAGAGCAGGTAGGGACGTAGGCCATTAACATTGGGAATCGAGGCCCAGTACCTTCCGGCTGGGAGTCGAACACCCGAGCCACTACTCCATCCTGATCTTTCATCTCATCAACTGTACATTCTGTCCCGTTTCACAGGGCGCATGCACTGACAGTCAGGCAATGAGGTTATAAATAAATAGTAGAGACCTTGTTTGCCGGGTTCGAAGGCCACCACCACTCCTCTCGCTCCGTTCACCAGACCCCGCTGGACCTCCAGGTTCTTGGTGAGCATGACCTTGGAACACAAACATGCATGAATGAAGAGGCTTAAGCTCTTCATTGACATGCATGCATACATGCTGCATCTGGAAAGTGTTCCTTCAGACAACGGGAGATGGGGAAAGCTTTGGTAGAAAACTGTGCAGAGGAGATTAGGGGGGTTTATACATATAACAGAATGTACATTTAAACATCCGTCCATTTAGCAGATGCCTTTATCAAATGATTATATATATTTTTTTATTCAAAAAGGGACTTTAAGGTGGAGTTGAGAACAATCAAAAATGTTGAAGCAATTACAAACTTGCTACCTCAAAAAAACATGACAAAAATAAAATAAATAAATGCACAAACAAGGTCCGCTTGGTAATAACCAGACAGCGCATGTCGAGCGATAAGGGCATCATTATATAAATGGACAAATGGCTCTTCGTAAATCCTCTACAGCGCAATTTTCCCAAAGTGCTCCAAACCAGCCTCCTGATTGGCTGAGTGTTCTCTCCCGGCAGGTCGACTCCTTTTCATCGTACCTGCTCCCCCACACGCACCTCACTGCTTTGAATAACTGAATGTAATTTATCACCACGACAACGTCGTTGTGATTTTCTCTTTCTCCCTCCCTCCCCCACCGTGATAATGCGCATCATCTGGGAGACGACACTGGAGAGAGCGGAATGTCAGACTTATGGAGAATGACGATTTGGGTCCCAAAGGACGGTGTATACTAATGATAATACGCCGGATTTTGGGTCACAAATGGGCGAGTGCAAGACATACTTGAAAATAACCAAAAAGGTGGAAAGTTGTATGGCGACGGCACTAGGACACCTCAGGCCTACCTGCGCGCCCACTTTGAGCTGGAGTACTCTGTTGACGGGGCTCTGGGCGTCTATAGTCTTCACCAGGGATGGGTCGCTGTCCAGCGCCTCAAATGTGTGCACGGACCCTGAGGGATGGAGAGACAACAGAGTTGATTGGCATCGTTGTACACAAGTTGTCAACTATGTGGTGACATAATGTATGAAAGATCATAATGACGGTGTTCAGCTCAAAAACGGCATGTCTGCGACTGGATTATTTCAAGCGAGAAAAATGTATCACAAAATATGCCATGATTGCCACAGGGTTAGGTGTTCCAGTGTTTGACTCGACATGATTGGTTTTTTTGTTGTCATTATGATAATGCTCTGGGTTAGCATTATTTTAGGGTTCCAAGAAACAAGAGTCCATTCCTCAAATTTCCACGCCCCAATTGTGTTCCTTCCTTTTATTTAAGGACAAAACTGTCCTCCGTGTTCTGGCCAAACCCACAGGTATGAGGCTTTCATAACAAGCAGAATTCAATTTCTCAGTTGCATTCATTGTTCTACGGAAGCCCTGAAAGGCAACATAAAAAAAAAGTCAAAATGTTATGTTGCCTTTCAGGGCGCCATTTATTTTGTATTCTATTTTTTTTTTTATTTCATTCTAAGGTTGCGCAAAAAGCCCAAATGACGTAGTCACTCCCAGCTAGTACATCTCTGGTGGGTTATATCACTCTCAGCTAGTACATCTCTGGTGGGCTATATCACTCTCAGCTAGTACATGGGTTCTTATTTGTCCAACATAAAGTGAGTCAATGTTGTTGACAGGCCAGACGGTTGCATTGAAAGGAAAACAATAGAGATGGAGTCACAACTCCTCAAGGTCGCCCAACATGACTCAGGCCACTGAACACAGCGGCTGGGTCTCACCCGTCTCCTAAGCCGAGAGGCACCTTGTTTCCACCACATGCGGCTAAAGTTACAGATTAACAAAAAAAAGGGGGGGGGAAAAAAGAGGAAATCAAACCCGGTAACTGCTGGAGTTTGTTATCGTTGGTGAGCTCCACGTCATCCTTGTGCGTACACAGTCTGGTTGCCAGGATACCGTCTCTCTCGATCTTATGGTAGGCACTCCCCATCAGCTTGGCAGTAACTTCTTCAGTGATCCTGAAAAGCATCAAGTTGTGGCCTTTTGTTTGCTTTTCCGCAGGCAAAGTGCATTGCAGAATTTAAATGTATACCCCCCCCCTCATGTTTTATACCTTCACTACCTTAGTTTTTTTGTAAATATAAATATTATTTTCATTTATGCTTCAACTACATAAATTACCATTGCCTTGTCGTGAGAATCTCACTGTACAGGATGACCATGTTCTACTGCACATTTGATAATAGGCCTAAACAAATACTTTTACTAATAACCAAGTAGGCAACTACAAATTAAAAGTCCCAACGGCAGTGAGACAGTACCTGCCCACACGCACCGCCTGCAGCAGTGAGATGAAAGCCTGGTCCGTCTGTCGTCGCACCTCCGTAAGCTCCATGTTCACCTGGATGACCTTCCTCCAGCTCCGAGCCTACGGCCGGTGGGAAGAGAGAAGGTCAGGGCCTCGTTATCCAACCATAATTCCCAGAAACCCATCGATTGTACAGAGAGCGGCAAAAACAACACCTGTGCAACTCCATAGATTTTCCATCTAGTTTGTTTTACATTTAGACAGAGGTCACTACTGAGCCGATAGCTGACATCTTGCTCAAGGATGCATAGTTGTTGGTCTCCAACACCTGATCAAGTCTGCTGAAATCCACAAAACCAAGATCTGTGCAACTCTAGATCCATTTACTCTTTAGCAGATGCTTTTATCCAAAAGAGACTTGTAGAACGTTGATGTATTCATGTCATTAAGGAGCAGCTAGGGGTTGGACATCTTGCTCACGGACACCTACAGGTAAACTGCACAGAACCTAGTACCTTGCAGCTGGGAGTCAAACACCTAGCACTGCACTCACGCCATGAAGCAAAACAGCATTTTAATAAAGCTTTTGGTTGGCAGGGGGAAATTAAATTACAGCACTCAAAAAAGGTTGAGGAAACTTGAGATGGGACCAAGATTTAGACAACTTCCTCTCTGTGAGGAGAGGAAATTGTCTCGTTAAGCAAAATGCCACAGTAACTCCCCTCCACCCCCGTGGCGGTTCTGCATAACAAGCACACCGGCACCATCAAAATACTCCGGTGCCTTCCGGCAGCGTCTGACCTGGAAGCAGAAGACGGCCTTTTCTTTCCCCCTGGAGACGGGAGGAAGCTGGAGGAAGTCCCCACACACGATGAGCTGGATGCCACCAAACGGCTGGGTGGAGCGCCGTACCGACCTGCAACCACAAAGGTCACAATGCTGGAGCATTAAAGGCTGGATGCATTAAAACTGGATCTGTGTCGTTAATGACTCCAGACATCCATCCACTGCAATGGAAGCATAATTCAAAATGGACCAAATTTGCAATACTTTAATACAAAAATATCAGTTTAAATAAAGACAGCCCTGTGGGTATGGGTGAAGTCAAACCAGTTTGAACCAGATGAGATGCTCTGTGGGGTGCAATTAGTCAAGTGACGTGGAGAGAGGAGACCACATTCCTGTAGCTCTATTGATCGTCAACAAGGACGTCATACAACGCCGGCACGCATTATTCTGTGATCCATGATTGGGCGGCAATCACCTCCCCAAGGCGTTAATAAGCCTTTTAACACGCCTAGTAGTCTATACATCCAATACAAGCTCAGTCTGTTCAATGTGAACCTAAAGGACGTAGTATTTCCTTGAAACTAGCATTTGTTTTTCGTTGATAATCAGTTATATCAGCCACAGCATCTTTGGCAGAAAAAGGAAAACAAGTGAATCCCTTTAATATCCTGTGTACAATGCAGACAGCAGTGAATAATGAATACGCCGACGACAAATTTGAATAAACCATCCAAACTTAATACGTCGGGTATGAGGTGCCTAGACCCTGGGTCGTCACATGGAGATTAGGTTTCTTTTAAAAGTAAGCAGACCATAATGTGTGTGAGTGAGGCGAAATGGGGGCATTCAGTTAAGCAAGCACTCACACACCGTCAACCCATTTCACCTGGTTTATACAACAACAACGCCTACGGTTCAAATACGAGGCAGTGGGAGTTTTGGACAATCTTTCAGAAAGGTCTCTAATCAGAACTGGCTCCACATATGCACCAGTGTGCCCCCGGGTTGTTTTATTAGGCCCCGTGCTCTTTTCCATCTATATTATTCCACTCATATATATATATTTTTATGCAGATGACATGTCTTGTTCTGAAGAATTCTCCCCTACAAAGACCAATTGCAAATGGCAGGCTGCTGTATACTGTAGTCTCTCTGTAAGCCAAATCTGCTTTTAAAATCTGCCAAGACAAGGTTAAGGCCCTTCTTAAATACTAGGAGGAAGACTATGGGGTGTTCACACTGTCCGCCTTTTATTGAAGAAAAAGCGCTGACTAGAGTACATTTTGTGCTGAAAAGAAGAAAAAAAAGCACCACATCTTCATCGTGATTGGTCAGCTGATAAAAAAAGCCCACGTCATATGCACATCTCTCAAAAAGTTGAACTATTAAAACTTTTGAAAGCGCTCTCCTCAGACAAAAAAGAAAACTGCACTTTTTAAAAGTGGCCGCCTTTTGGTAACTTCCCATAGGGTTTAATGTAAAAGGCGGTGCCTATTTTATGCCTATTTTAAGGCGGACACAGCCTAAGACATTTAGACATCGTCACCAAGAGCAAAACAATGGTTGTCTCTTTACAAATACCAGGGCGTCTGGCTTGTCTGTCTTCTACATTAACAGGTGAGGCATGATCAAAGCAAAGCACACAATCAATATTGGCACAAACTAAGTTTTTTTGTCACCGTCTTACTATTTGATCTCAACGCTATTCCGTGTTAAATAAAAGGTTATACTTAAAAAGGTTAAAATAGAAGCTGGTCTGAGTATTTGGGGGGGAAAACCCTGGTACAGATAGTTTTCTCATTTACATTTCACAGTGAGGAGGAGATCAATGCATACAATCAATCAAGGAGTTAAAAAAAACAAAAACGATTATGTTTCTAAAGAAGAAAAACTTGAGTAGCTTCAGCTTCATCCTGTCGTTTACACCTCACCTGGCGATGGCCTCCAGCTTGTCAAACAGCGGGGCATCCACCATGGACACCTCGTCGATGATCAGATGGCGGCAGGTGGTCCAGTGCTGCAGCACACCGGGCCGCTGGGCCAGCTCAATACACTGCTCCAGGGGGGCGGAGCCGGAGCCGATCCCTGTAACAAACGGAACAAACAGTCAGGATGGAACAAACCCAAACAACAGTCAGGACGGAAGCAACAGCCAGTCAGGACGGATGAAACTCAAGCAACAGCCAGTAAGGAAAGGACAAACCCAAACCAACAGTCAGGACAAATACAACCAGAGCAACAGTCAGTCGGAACGAACCAAAAACATGGGGGAAAGAAAGAAAGAGCAAAACAAACAATGAACAGAACCACAAGACGGTCTGCTGAATTTAACAAGAGTCCAGGGACGGTGGTGCGGCTTGTGTTTGTCCAGTCAGGGGAGAGGACTCACCAGCAAAGTTGTGCAGGGTTGTCCCCCCGATGTGACAGGCAGCCACCCCTGTACTGGCTGTAGCATAAGTGCTCTTTGGAGGAAGAGAGCCCACGATTCTCTTCAGGAGAAAAGACTTCCCTGTACCTGCAAAAGAAAAACATTCAACCACATTCAGATGCGTGTGTGATTTACTGGTTATGAATCTATTAAAATCATTTTGAAACTGTTCTAAATACCATGAGCACTACTACGCTATTCCATATGGAAATGTTAACACAACGTCATAATTATGGTTAATGAAGCGACCTCACACTGCCCCAACACACACACACCATGGGGACAGTGTTTGTTGGGGCAGCCAGTGTGCACGCACGATTAGTATATGGACAGCATATGAAATACGCTGTCCGTCCATACCTGCACTTCCTGTGAAGAAGACATTCTTTCCTGACAGCACAGCAGTGAGGACAGCAGCCTGTTCCTTGTTCAGCTTACGAGCAACCGGGAGAGAAAGAACGGGCTTCTTGCTTGGGTTCGCCTTCACCTGAGACATCACAATTGGAATCGTCAGAATTAAGAAACACTCATTTTTGGATTTAATATTGAGTTTATTCAGGTTAACCTACTGGGCTGAAATCACAAGCGCTTCTTGGCCTTTTGACCTGTTGTCCTGGCCCAGTCCTCCTGTTAGTCTGCTCTGCCAGGCCTTTGGGGGCAACCTTGCTCCTCAGCTCGTTGGCCTTCTGCACATCCTTCTGCTGCAACGGGCTGATCGTCTCAAAACTACGGGGCAGAGCAGCCTTGAGCTTCTCCCGGTAGCTCAGGGGTTTGGTGGTCTGCCACGCCTGATGCTTGATGCTGAGGGTCTTGAGGAAGACGCTGAGGCTGTCGGGGGGACAGTCGGAGAGGAGCACCTGGATGTTTTCGGGCAGCAGCTTGACGGTGCATTTCCCGTCTTTGGCGAACTTGGTGAACAGCCTGAACTCCTTCAACACGTAACTCTGGGGCACTTTACCGTCTTCGATGCGTAGGATTATCTCCTGGAACTCGTTGCGTCCCAGGAGGACGTCGGCTTTGCGGATGACCCGGCGTTGGGTCGCCTGGCCGGCGGCGTTCAGCCTCTCCACCGCCGCGCAGCACCGCAGCGGCTCCCCGTCGCCTGCTTGCATCGTGCTGCTGGCGCTATATAACAACAACAACACATTTCATTCAGATGTTTTAGTCACGCCATCGTTTCATAACGTGGATAGCAGAACGGATGCAAGACCAGAGCGACCAAACTTTAACAAAACGCAGCTGCGTTAGGATTCATTCAACAATGCGATGACTCGTTTGCACTAAACTAACGCGATATTTCCCTTACGGCTGCAACGACGGGAACGTAGCGAGACTGTGAAGTCGAATTCTAAAGTTATACCTTAACAGACGTCCTTGTTGCGGTTTTCTTTCCCGATGCTCCTAACGTGGACTTCTGAAGCGTTTTCAAACTGAGCCCCGCATGCACAACGAACCAATAGCGGGCCAGCATCTTTATCCAATAACAGCAGAGCGATTTAACATTTTAACCAATCATAGACGAGCATTTCCGCCCATGTGTCGAAGCTGACCTATCACGTGGGACGTATTGCACTACGTCACGTTTCCTTTAAACCACATGGATCTTTAAACATCGGCGATGTTTAGTTGAAGTAAAGCAAAACAATGCAATTAAATAAATAATAGACAGGTTTTGGGCGACGTCACAGCAGATATGCGCGCGCATACCAGGGAGCAGAAATAATGTATAGGCCTACAATAATAATAATAATAATAATAATTATTATTATTATTATTATTATTATTTTATACTTTACATTTGAAACAAATCTCAAAGTGCTACAGGTTAAAAACATGGGCATAGACAACTATGTGTATGATGCCTCTAACATCCAATTTCCATTCATTTTCAGGAATACCATAAAAATCCTGTGATGTTTTCCCATCAGTGAGAACTAATTTGTTTCTGTAATCGGTGCAGTAGGAGGCTTGATGTAGGCTAAGAGCCATCACCTGCCATATCTCACACCCCCATCCCCTCCCATATTATTATTATTATTGTGCATTTATAGATTTTCCAATCTATATAACTAGAGGATTTTTGATGTCTATATATCTTATTTTTCAACAAGATAATTATATAGAATCTATAAATGCACTATAAGCCAATTATGGGAGGGGATGGGATATGACCAAAATAGGGGGGGAAATGCACAAAACACGAACAGTTCACACCTGGCATTAACATGCGTCTTGGGTGATCCGATCACAAGTGGACACCTCTGAAAAATGCAATAAAATATCGTTACGGTATTTTGCCCCCTCGCCTCGCTGCGCATCCAACCAGGTTTGTAAACCGGAAACCTGTCTATTCTTTTTTACTTTACATGTTCAAATATGAATTAACCTATGCGTTTCATGGCTGTATTATAGAGGATTATGTGCATGAGGATTTAAAGGTAGGTATATTAATAATACATGGATAAATCTAGGCCTATTGGGAAAATGTGATCCATAACAAACGGGAATAGGATTGATTCATTTGTTTCAGACAAGTGCACTGATGCCACTGATTCACGTAGGGGAACCTAATTAGCCCGGCGACCTCAAGCTCATCCATTTGACCTTTAGGGTCATTTCTGCGTGGAAGACCAGTAAACGACTCCAACCATGTGAAACCAACGGTAGAGATGTGACAGCAGAAAATTTCGTAAACGACTAAACTAACCATTCACCACCACAGCACCCACACATGCACACGACTTGTAACTGAAATATAAAATGTCGTCTAATTAACATTTGCTAATATGATTCATTATTTGTATGTAAATTGAAAACAAATTTAAAAAAAGTTACGGTTTCTAACCACATTTAAATTGTGCCTAATCCCACCAATAATAATATTATATTATATATTAATGTTCCTGTTTCAGAGTGAGAGGAATCAGATTGTTCTGAGGGATTAGGCTCCCTTGGACCCATTGATATTTAACTAAAGGTTGTTTTCTATGAGCGGCTGTTTACAAAATACAAATGCTCGAGGGCACGTAGTCATGAGGGTACATTAAAGGTGGCATACAGGGCCGTGTTGATGTACACATGGATACTCGCCTTCTGTCAGTGCATGGTGGTCGTCGTGGGTTGAAAGCATATGTGAACAATTGTTTATTATTCACATACTTTACTGTACTTAAGCACAAATTGTGAGCTAATTTTAGAAAATATTGGACATTTTACTTATTATTACACATTATTAGGCCTACTTTATATTACAAAAGGCCATTTTATACAAGTGATACAGTAGTTAGTCGGTGAATCTTTCATTTTGTCAACGATAATTTGAAACTATTGGAGAAACTAAAACTTGACCATCAATGCTGTATCTTAACGGTTTATAGAATTTGTTGTGATCCAAAATATCAGGTCAAGATGAAGTACTTTTACTTTTGTTACTTATGTATATTTTATATGAATCTGCTTGGCTTTGACACAGGTCCTGTATTCTGGGGTGATTTCTACTAATAGGAGGTGAGTATCTTGCTCACTACTAGTAGATACAGCCACAGCTGATCTCAGGTCCTTTCACATAACATGTCCAGACCATTACACGTTACACAAATGCACAACATTGAATGCCCATTATAATGTAAAAAACTAGTTTTGCATTTTGCATTTAATTCAGGTCATTTATTAAAGAGAGTCTGTCGGTTGGCTTTTAGGAGGCAGGTCTATTAGAAGAGATAAGTTAAGCCCCTTAAAATATGCATGTTCTCATCATCTTAAGCACTATAGCACGCACACACAGACACACACACACACACACCTAAGTGCAAACACACAGGCAAGCATGCATGCATACACACACACAAACACACACACACACACATCAATATTAAAATCCCCAATTTGACCTATTTATCGGTACAGTTATACAAACAGTTTATATATCATACAAAATATCTTGCATCTTTAGACTCTGAATCTTTGAATCTTTTGCTACATTTTCTATTTCTTATACTGTTCTATCTCATTTCTTTGCACATTTCATGGTTATCTTACTGTCTTTCTTCCCTCATGTCTGTTATGGTCTAGGTCTCTTCTGCTGCGGTGTCCCTGGTGGGAGGGTGCAGCACATAGAGGTTAATAGGCTACAAAGTGCAGACAGCTGACACTTCAGCTGTACCCTGTCACAGTAAAGGGCACACACACACACACACACACACACACACACACACACACACACACAGGCACACAGGCACACATGCACACACACACACGTGCACACACACAGGCGCGCACACACACACACACACACACACACACACACACATGCATGCACACACACACCGGCACACACAGTTTAAAATTATCACTCTTACTTACAGAGCATTGCACGGCCAGGCTCCTGCATATGTGGCTGAATTACTTTGTTACTCATCAGCTCGCTCTCTTAGGTCTAATATGTTGAATGAATAATATGTTGTCTGCACTCAGCTTAAGACCCGCGGTGATCGAGCTTTCGAAGCCGTAGCTCCTCATTTATGGAGCGCCCTGCTTGCACCCTTACGGTCTGCTGATTCTGTGGATTCTTTTAAAAGGCAGCTAAAGACATACAGTACCTGTTTAGTCCGGCGTTTGGGCAACCTGTATGCACCAGGTCTGCATTTCATGTATTCATTGTGTATTTTTGATTGTGCATTGTGTTTTTTACTATGTATATTGTGTTTCTTGTTCTGCACTTTTTAAACCCGTGGCTCGGGTGGTCATGACAACTTCTATGTTGTATAATTCCCTTGTAAAGCACTTTGTGACTTATGTCTGTGAAAAGCACTTTATAAATAAATTGTACTTACTTACTTACACACACACACACACACACCAAGAAGCATGGCTAAACCCTGCTGTGACAGGTTTCATTAGGACTGGGAAGTGCACCGCATAATTCACTTCTATCAAGCATCAATTTAACAGCCTTATACCTTTTCTCTCACCATTAAATAGGTTGCGAGCAGATCTTGAACCACTAAACACAAGATAAACACCATATTCAGTCTTGAGATGCACATCTCTATAAGTATCTACATAATTGCGGGAGTCGAATGTTAGTTTTTTCCTTTTCACTGCAAATGGACATTTCTCTCCACACGACGCACTTCAACCAGTTTCTACTTTGTTGCGTGTGTGTGTGTGTACGTTTCATGCCCATGAAACGTATGTCAACGCCAACACACGCGTGTACATGTCCGTGAACTGCAGGACGCTGGGTCGTCGATCATGGGTTGTGTAAAATGGATCCAATTAGCCGGTATCCATGCTGACTCAGAGGGCGTGGGTCACACCCACTCACCGTAGGAAATGGGCCCCGCGGCGAGCGCGAACACATTGGGTTTAATTGAGCCGTTACCGCTCGGAGCAGCGACGTCTCGAAGCCTTTGTGTGTGTTTTCAGCTTGCATATTATTCAGTGAGCTATCGCCTATTTTCAACAGGGAAATGGGATTTTCTCAAATAGCAATCCATATGTTAGTTATTGTATATATTGTATATATTGTATTCTCTGCACCCCTGTATATTGTGTCCATATATTTCATATTTTTTTACCTTGTTGTATTATACTGTTTTTATTTATTTTAGGGAAACGCAATTTCAACCCTCTGTATGTCTTTTACATATAGTGGATTGACAATAAAGCTGACTTTGACTTTGACAGGAATCACGCTCTGTAATCACGTTATCAGGGGGGTTGAGCATTTTTGCATTCACAGGAGTGCATGTCTGGCTACGCTAGCTTCCCTCTTCACGCGAGATGCGGTTTGTGGGTAGATTGGTTTGAAACGATGCTTTGCCTATAGGATCAAATCCAATTTCATATCCACCATATTGCCTTTCAACTGTTTCAACTGTTTTTGACAGCCTCTTCTCATTCAGGAGTCAAAGCAGTCCCGGTTTCCCAATTATGTGCTGGGGGTTTTCTCTGGTGCAATTAAATGTACATTTTATCCAAACCTTTCTATGAGTAAGACTCTTGTGTCTCACACACACACACACACATAAATGGACGGCATTTATATAGCGCTTTTATCCAAAGCCCTTTGCCTCACATTCACCCACCAATGGCGGTGTTAACCATGCAAGGCAACAGCGCGGCGCAATTAGGGTCAACACTTGGCTACGAGGAGCCAGGGATCAAACCAGCAACCTTCTGGTTGCCAGACAACTGCTTCACCCCCTGAGCCACTGTTGCCCACAATAAGAGCTGTGTTGGAGCTCTTTGTTTTCTGCACACAAACCCTGCTCCTTCCCACCCAGACCTGGAGAGAAAGCAAAGGAATCTCCTGGTAGCTTTACAGCTCCTGTCTTGTCTGTAAAACAGCAACATAAAGATTTATAAATATGGACATTTCTAATGAAAATGTGATGACAAACAGAGACCATAGTGAGTTTATCCGGTTAAATAAATAAAACAAAGCCAGAAATGGCTTATTGACCTCATTAAGCCATTTATATCACTAACTGACAGTCGTGACATCACAGGTGGACACATACGGTCCTCTCAGCCAATGGGACGAGCCGCTTCGGGTACGCCGCTGAGCCAATATCACTACCGTTCCCAGGGGACTGTAACACACTTCCCACCACAACCAGTGAGTCGATGAAGTATTGGCTAAAGGAACGTCTCATGTCCTTAGCATCATGCTGAGATTGAGAGTGCGATCGATAGGCGCCTCGCCGTGTTACTGCTTCTACTCTGTAGCATTTTCTGAAACATAAGCTCAACACTTATTAATCAATGATTCACTCTATGTACAGCTCTTGCCAGTGTCAGCACTCATTATAATTACAATAAAAAATGTAAATTAAAAAACAAAAGTACGCTGTGGTGTCATTATATTGTGTCGCTCGAGAGACATAATGAGTGAGTGAATGAATGAATGATGTGTAGCAACGCTTCAGGTATGATTCAGTTTAACTCAGAGTAGTGGGGGGACAGCGGTAGGGAAACTGTGCTAATGAATCGTTGATGACAGATTGATTGCAAAAAAAAAGGACACAGCATGTTCATTAAACAGCCAGTAACAAGCCAGGGTGCATGAGGACTGACAATACACCCACTAATGAAACACACACACACACACACACACACACCAGGGGCCTGATGCATAAAACTTTGTGGAGGATGCACGTCAAAATGTTGCGTAATCACAAAACAGGGAAAGTGCGTACACAAAAAAATATTCTGACGTATAAAACAGTGCGCACGCATGTCGCCTGTTTCACATTATAAATCACAATCGACACGAAACTTGACTATGACGGCGCTGCCTGACAGAGGGCCAATCACAACACGCGGCAGCTCATCGTGTTGCGTTATGATTGGATGAGTGTTTAATGTATTCACACACATGTGTTGTGTGTAGTCGCAGGGTTGACAGGACTTGTAGTGGGACAGGGGGCACGGCGTGGTTTCTGCTGCATCTCTGTAAAGCCCAGTTCAGCACAGAGATCCAGAGGACGGCTCCTGGTCATCAGAACCGGCTAATGAGCCTCATCATCATTGGCCAGAAAATCTTGGCGGCCAATAAACAGCCATTGTGTGTCTTTACGCATTGTAATCGCATGCCTTTTTATACCCAGTCCACCAACATGTAATGAAAATCAATCAACCAACCAATCTTCATTTGTAAAACACATTTCAGACATAAATGCAACACAATGCGCTTCACAACAAAATTTAAATGAAATTATAGGACACATACGTGCATTTGTGCCCGACTGAGGCATTGCAAACAATTTCAACGTAATTTGTCCTACTGTTCACCTTATTTGTGAGAATACATTTCATAACATGCATGTATTGTTGGATAATTACAGACCCAATTAAATATGATTCCCGATTGAACTGAACATATTTGCAGGGTTCTTGTGTAAAACAGATATCTCCATGTATTAATGATCCTACATCATGTTTTTGTGTGCACTCCCAGATAACTCTTCATATATAATACATGAGAGGTAGGATAATGCATTTATTTTACACATTGATAAACGCGTTTCTCGAATTTCATCCTTCTGCCTTCGGAGTCGCAGTTTCTCATTTGCAGGGGGAATGTGCGTAGAAGGTGTCGTATGCATACATTGTGCGTAAGCAAGCTTTATACACGAGGCTCCAGGTAGGGAAGTGTTTATGAGAAGAAGAACATTATTTAGAGCATTTTTAAATGTAAAGAGAGTAATTGTAATGTGCTATAGAATTGACTATTTATGATTGATCACAATTAGAAGCTAAAGGAAGAGTAAGTGCATTGTTTTCAGAAATACTAAAACAGATAAAATAATAGGGTTGAAATGGAGGGTAAGGATACTCTTGAATAATTAACGTTAGATAAATCCATGTTCCCAGCGCGGTAATGAAATGACTTCTTTTGCTACAAAAGAAAGAATCAAAGAATAATGAGAAAGAAAACCCTTTTCTTGGTCTTCTTGTTCTCTTGTGTTTCTGTTATGCCACCTTGGCAGAAGAAAATAAGCTTTACTGCGTTACGTCTCCCGTCAGTCGGGATCTTTAGCTCCATTAGTGAAGTCAAATAGACGTCAAAAATAAGTCACCGGTGATTCAGCTGTGACAACCAGCAAGCATTTTCTGACTGATCTGGCTCTAATGGTTACACAGATGTCATGTAATGCTTTTAATTGGTTTTGATCGGCATGGCCCAGTCTAGTTCCCAGCTTTCAACTGACATAAGATTAATGAGTTAATTAATTAATGAATTGATTATTTCGGATAAGATAAGATCAATTAAACTGCTGGGGTTGAGGCTCATTAGTTGTCTGACAGCAACGTTAACACAGTGTGTGTGTTTGTGTTGTTATGTTGTCAAGTGTGCAGGGAACCAACTGCACATCATTACACTGAATAGGAATAATAAGCAAATTAAAACTACAGTACAACACAAGTGTGTTACTAACACCACTACAGTCTACAATTCCTGATTAATCCCTGTGCAGCTTTTTTCCTCTTCTGAATAATGGGCTGCATCTGTTTCGACTGCTGGATTTAATTAACTTTGCCCTTGGCATTTTCAACGTCTGAGCTTTTCATCTTAATGCTAGAGGTTGTTCTCAACAGAGGCAGGCAGAATGATGGGAATCATGTGTATGAAAGACAAATGCTCTTTCAATTAAAAAAACAAGACATACCGGATATTCATGTCCAAAAGTTCAACCATTTCATAAATGCTATGGCATTTATTAACTCAAATTACCAACCCATAAGTACAGTATGTTAAAGGTTATACTTAAATGCTATTGTGGAGTGTGTGTGGTTGATGACTGGTTTAAGCAGCCTCACCTGAGGCCCGAGGCAGGCTGATTAGACTCTGGGGCTGAGGTGAGGCTGCACACCTGTGGTGCACAGGTTAAACCAGCCGTCACCACACACAGGCTGATTTCGAAATTGCATACTATACTAGTAGTACTACTGATTTGGCCAAAATGTAGTATGCAGTATGCAAATGTAAACAGAATCTGCAATATGCCAAAAATACCCGGATGTCGTACTGATTTGGAAAAAATGTCCAGTATGCATCCGACCAAAAAAAACGCTTTAAAATCCTGCTATCGCTGCCGGCTGGTGAGAAATGCGTTCTTGGATACGTGGCTGCATATTTCAGGGTGAACAGACTGCATACTGAATGATACTAGCATGCAGTGCATACTATGTAATATGCAGTATGCAGTACATTAGTATGCGGTTTCGAAAACAGCCACACTCAGGAGACAGTTGCTAACATGTCTTCTAGATATCCCCTGCTCTGCCAACAAAACAATTGTTCATCCTTTCATTAAACCGGTTTCCAACATCTACCCATGTCCAGTCCTCTGGAGGAGCCCTGCACCAGACACTGTTAGTGGTCAGTAGCTGTGAGATTGCTACAGTTAGTTGCTAAAGTCTTTGTATTCTCCCACTGGGGGACATTTGGTTGCAGCCAGATATTAAAAACACATTCAATCCATCATAAATACAACATGAAAGACAACGTACCAGACAGCACACAAACAACAATACACTACAGTACAGTGCTTGGTCACTTCATGTGGAGACAAAAAATGAGCAAGTTGCTGAGTGCAAACAATGTGCAAATCATTTGTGCAAATGACTTACCATACTATACTATATACTATACTATAGAGTTTTATTTAGAGTATATACTATATACTTTATATCAAACTCTCTCTGCAGGGGGGTGGTCACTATACAGTCCAATATGGCGTTCCTTCACTTTACTGGCCGACCAAGCCTATTCTTATTGGCCAGATTCAGGTTCCCAAACCACTCAGTTCCCTCAATAACTGTGAGTTTGGGGATGGGTGCTGACTTCCTGCTGACTTCTGAATATGTAAACCATCTCTCAACCGATAGGCGTTTTTCTTTATTTCCGTAGATGATCGGTCTTAATAACAAACATGCTGATCCAGTCTCGGAAGCAAACTACCGGATCATCTTCCTAATTCAAAATCAACACGAAGTTAACATTTTTTTTTCAAAAAAACGCTGTACCGGATTTTTTTATTTTATGTACATTGGCAGAATCCGCTTTGTTTGCGTTCGTTTGTGTGATAAAAGTGTGACTTTGAGACCTGTTTCGCTGTGCAATGTAAGTCAAAAAAAAGAAAAGAAAATGTAAGTTAAAAAAAACACTACTGTGGATCAAGTTTGACTCTATGGGGCACCTATTGAAGATATCTCACCAATATCTGGAGTTAAATCATGGCAACTACACAACCCAGACCTCTAACACACTTTAATGATGCTTTTCACCATGCAGCCACCAACCACACACACTCCAGTGTCTATTCTCAAACTACTGAAAGCTATTTGTGTAAAGAATATAAAGAAGGAGAGAGACTTGAACCAGATGAGTGGAGCTTGTATGAGAGGACGCCATTAACTCTCTCACACTGATCTATCAGTCATCAAGTCTCAAATCCATCCAATGATATTAATATCAAGATTAAAATCAGAGAGAGGTTTTGCTGCAAGAAAATGGGGCTGTTATGGTGTTAAAAGCAGAAGAAAGTAGAAAGAAGAAAGTATTGACCACATCCTATGATATTAAGAGTATTTTAGATGTAATTAACGGAAACCAAACTGATATTAGCCTGAAATAAAGGTAGAATTTCACAGAATCATATTATTAGATGAAATCCTATTTTAATTTGGCATTTTCTTTTGGATCTACAATAACACTGATAAAAACCAACATGATTCATTCATAATGGTTGAGATGACAAATTGTAACAGTGAGTGAAAAATGGATTATAAACAACATACACATCTAAACATGACTTTATGTGACTTCTCTATGATGTGACATGGATGTATGTTTAATGGCCGAAAGTCACAGGGGAAAAAATACACAAAAAACACACACTCCCTGACACACACAAACATCGTACTGGTTTGTACCGGCTGCCGAATCCCATTATGAATTTACCCTTAATGAAAAAGATGTATTTTATCAGAGAATAAATACAATATCTTTAATTAAGATGCCTAGTGAGTCCTCCTGGATAATGATAGGGGTAATGTAACATTGCTCACTCATAGTTCTATATGAAACGTATCCCTCGCTCACAGATCCATAACACAGTACAATAAACACACACTGTGCCTACTAGCGGTCTATTGTAAAGCCATCTGATACGGCTCAGCGGATCCCACATGAAGACACGGCGCCAGTGATAATGGTCAAGAGACTCTTATATGAAGCTGAGGAGCCAGGCTCTCCCTCAGGTGGACCCAGTACGTTCTCCCATTACCGGGTTAGCGATGATAAATGAACGCCCACAGGAGGATGATCAGTTTCATGTATTATATCAAACAATGCATTTTAACCT